>JXCR01142375.1:0-12405 GCA_002079205.1 Phalaenopsis hybrid cultivar | reverse complement strand
ACTAAAGCAAACAACTTCAAAATATTTAAAATACATTACATTTTAATTACATTATATTCCTTCTACATTGCATTCATTTTTCAACAAACCGAACAATCCTTATATTTTTTCGCAATGCATTCTAACTGAACATGAATTTACCTTGTTTCCAGTTGGCCAAGATACCTCTAACAAACCTAAAGATGAGTTCTCCTAGAGTCCAAATAAACCTTGTTGATTCCCTTAAAGTGAGATAATAGTATACTCATAGACCATACAAACAAACAATATGCCTAGGCCAGTGTCTCGTACAGACATAAAAGCGCCTAAGTGGCTCACCGAGCTCTATCATCCTAATTTTCAAGGCCATATTAATTTAATATTCTTCACATTTTTTATGGAGAGCTATATGTAGCATGCCCAAGGCAAGCCAACACTTATAGTGACAAATGCGCATGAAACCACATCTGAGACCAAGAAGAATATCAGATTTTAACTTGTAGGAAAAGATAAAAGGTGATTTGAAAGACAGGACGATAATTCTCAAAAATAAGTTAAAATGATCAGTGATTCTCAATAATAGCCATTCAAATATGATATTAGTTGGGCGTTAATGGAAGCTGCATGTCACCAGAAGATAGCAGCATGGTTGGTTTAGATTAAGACTAATCTTTTTTTATGCATAAGTACTGTCGGATAAAAGAAGTCCGGTAAATTCCTAAAATAGCTCCCTGAAAACTATGCTTGACAAATGAAAAGAAGATAGCACAAGGAAGTCTCAAGAGTGTTGGTTTTCAAAACCAAATTTTAAACGCCAACAAAAAATGGAGGAATTTTTAGTAGTTAACTCCCTCTACATTTTCTGATTTAATTTATAAGCAAATACATCACATTTTTCTGAAAATAAAACTAACTAACCACTTAATGGTTTTCCTAACCACCTAACCACAAAACGGTTTTCAAAACTTCCTAATCTANATATATAATATACTATTATATAAATAATATATGTAATATATTGTTATATACAAAGTTATATAATTTTTTTTTCGAGTCATTTCGAGTCGAACATGAGCGAACAAACTGCTGTTGGTGTTCGACTCGTTTATATTTCAAGCTAAAAAAATTGTCCGTGTTCGGCTTGTTAGGCTTAACGAACGAGCCGAACACAAGCTGTTCACGAACAACGAGCCAAATTGACAGCACTAGTTACAACCAAAACCCTCTAACGAGGTGGTTGACACTAAATAACACCATTATATTACGGTCATGTCCACAACCCATGCNCGGCTTGTTAGGCTTAACGAACGAGCCGAACACAAGCTGTTCACGAACAACGAGCCAAATTGACAGCCCTAGTTACAACCACAACCCTCTAACGAGGTGGTTGACACTAAATAACACAATTATATTACGGTCATGTCCACAACCCATGTATTCTGCAACAACTTTCTATCTTTTGAGTTTTGAACTATGAAGATACAATTAATTGGCATAAAGCCTTCTATCAACTAAGAATGACTTAAATTTGTCCCCATAGGAAAATATCCACTACAGATATATAAGAATTTCTTGGACGATGGAACTTATAGTTGCTGACAAGAATCCTTCAGTCAGGTAAGGTCGACCACCTCCTCTCTCGTCTGACTAAGTAGATCAGGAAACATACCGACCCAGGATGATGGAACCATGGGAAGTAAATTGGGTTCAACATCATTTCCCCCACCATTTGCTTTACGCTCCAAGTGAAAGATTATAAAATTTAAAATATTTGTGTACTACTATTATATATTGATTATTTAGTGTTAAATGACCAACCTTAATCTAAAATGCTCTCCCATATCAGGAAGGGTAATTAAACATTAGGACTTGCGACTCTATGAAACCTCTAACACAGATTAAAAAGTCATAGAAAAATGACGAAAAAGTTTCTAGGTAGTATCTTATCCNTTGAGTTTTGAACTATGAAGATACAATTAATTGGCATAAAGCCTTCTATCAACTAAGAATGACTTAAATTTGACCCCATAGGCAAATATCCACTACAGATATATAAGAATTTCTTGGACGATGGAACTTATAGTTGCTGATAAGAATCCTTCAGTCAGGTAAGGTCGACTACCTCCTCTCTCGTCTGACTAAGTAGATCAGGAAACATACCGACCCAGGATGATGGAACCATGGGAAGTAAATTGGGTTCAACATCATTTCCCCCACCATTTGCTTTACGCTCCAAGTGAAATATTATAAAATTTAAAATATTTGTGTACTACTATTATATATTGATTATTTAGTGTTAAATGACCAACCTTAATCTAAAATGCTCTCCCATATCAGGAAGGGTAATTAACCATTAGGACTTGCGACTCTATGAAACCTCTAACACAAATTAAAAAGTCATAGCAAAATGAGGAAAAAGTTTCTAGGTAGTATCTTATCCAATATTCTATCTACCTTCTTAAAATTTGATCTGTAAAACTCTCCCAACACAAACAAAAAAAAACACATAAAGTCCAAGGCGGTTGAAATTTTTTAAGCCCACAGCGGTGAGATGATGCAACCATCTCCTTCCTTAGATGCAACTCGGACAACTGAGGACAAACCAGCCCGACTAGAACAACCAAGCTGTTTTACCTCGGATTCATCAAACAAGTTTGAGCAGTTAATGTCATTAGAACTATGCAATTTTGGTGCAATGATTTCATCTCCATGACCTAGTTTTTTAATCAGTGGTTTTTGCATCATTTCAAGCTCATAAGATAACTAATTTGATTTTTGTGTAAATTTAAACATTGACAATGGCTTCAGAATTACCTCAAGATTTGTTTTCAGCATTAAAATTGTGCTTAATCAGATGGAATTTTTAGGATCACAACAATAAAATTGAAAGAAAGATGCAATCCAGTAAAATTTTGGTAAAAATGGAAGTTTTATATTAAACCAATCCAATCAGAAGTATTTTCTACCAATTAATTTTATTTTAGTCTAACAACCAAGAGGTAAGCTATTAGATGTTAGTTTGTTATATAACCTCACAGATTTTCCCTCGAGTGCTTGAAATTTAGCAATTTCTTCCTCATCTTCACATGTCACAAAAACCACCTTTTCCTACAGAGGAGAATACACAACAGTGACAATTTTTACAACAGAACTCACAGTGGTTAACAAGTGCACAATAAAGCAAACCTGACGGGCTCTAACACCAAGATGTGATAAGTGAGGCAGCTCTTGAGATAGAATAACACCTACTATATTACTACCAGCAGCTTTAACCTGTTAGAATAGGNTAAACAATTTCAAAATGTGTCAATTTCAAGACTTTCTTAAATACAATATTTATAGGTCTGTGAGATTATTTTAAGACTTCTATGAGTGAAAGTTTAATATCCTCAAATTCGACATGTTTTAGAACATTTACATAAATAAGTCAACTTTGCATGGTTCTACATATACCTCTCTAAGCAAGCTTCAACTCAGCCTTATATCTTAAATGATTACCCAAGTCACTTGCCTGTAACATCTTTCATATTGTGTAAACATATAAAAATCATAAACTCGCATTGGCCCCAGCTAAAATACCAAGTGTTCGTGGGTTAAGACCAAACTAGAACTCACATAATTCATATAAAGAAAATCAAATAATTAGGTGAAGTTGAAGAGTCAAGATAATAATAAATGTCCAAATCATAAAAACAATAAATGTCCAAATGTGAAATCCAAATCACTTAGTCTGATCCTCCTTATAAAGATAGAAATTGATAGGACTAACAAATTCAAATGCCCTTCAGATATAAAAAGTTTAAATTCTTAAAACAACACTTAAACACACCGAAATTAAAATCAATCATCCAAAAGTTTAAAGATAATAAAGCAAAAACACTAAAATTTAAAATCAATTACCTAAAGAATTCATCAACCCTCCACAACAGTTTGTTGAATTTGACAAATTTTTTATTGAAATTAACTCATAAGAAAGCTAATATCATATTGAGTGTATCATTATATTTACACTCAAAATAATTTCAGAGTTTTTTGTCCACTTGGTTTTACTGCAAAATGGTACCACAAAATAACATTTACAACTAGGGTTGTAAACGAGCCGAGTTTGAGTGAGCTCAAGCTCGTTCCGTTNGGGGAGCTATATGTAGCATGCCCAAGGCAAGCCAACACTTATAGTGACAAATGCGCATGAAACCACATCTGAGACCAAGAAGAATATCGGATTTTAACTTGTAGGAAAAGATAAAAAGTGATTTGAAAGACAGGATGATAATTCTCAAAAATAAGTTAAAATGATCAGTGGTTCTCAATAATAGCCATTCAAATATGATATTAGTTGGGCGTTAATGGAAGCAGCATGTCACCAGAAGATAGCAGCATGGTTGGTTTAGATTAAGACTAATCTTTTTTTATGCATAAGTACTGTCGGATAAAAGAAGTCCGGTAAATTCCTAAAATAGCTCCCTGAAAACTATGCTTGACAAATGAAAAGAAGATAGCACAAGGAAGTCTCAAGAGATTAAACTAAATGGCAGTAAAGTAGTTATTCCCAAACGAAATAATCAAAACCCTCACCTTACACGAACAGACATTCTAATTTAATAGAGGGAAAAGATTCCAGATTAAGACCTGCACAGTTTTTAGTTTTTTTGGGTTATATACATAGCACCCAATTCTTATGCATTATCATATTTAACGCCCTAAAATTTAATATATCAAAACTACCACCCTATTCATATTTTTAAGCCACATATAACAATCTCTTCAGCACTCCATCGAGAAGATACTAGAGCCATCGTGTTGCGCCACCAGCCCTGCCTGCAGGAAGATCTGTGAAGGTAAGCGATGAAGTGGTCCCTCCNTAGCACCCAATTCTTATGCATTATCATATTTAACGCCCTAAAATTTAATATATCAAAACTACCACCCTATTCCTATTTTTAAGCCACATATAACAATCTCTTCAGCACTCCATCGAGAAGATACTCGAGCCATCGTGTTGCGCCACAAGCCCTTCCTGCGGGAAGATCTGTGAAGGTAAGCGATGAAGTGGTCCCTCAGCAGCTCCCATTGGCCGCATTTCCTGCTCGAAGTATTTCCAAGTGCAGTTCATCATTGTCCTGTGTATTGTATTGAAGAGCGGTGGAGATCAGCACTCGATCGATTCTTTTGGCCAGAGGATGGTGATTTCGAATGCGAGTGCGGAGTGCGGCATCGCTGCATTTTCCGCCGCCGTTGTTGCCATTGGGAGGAGTCGGAGAAGGGGAGCTTTTCCGGTGGGTCCTTGCCGTCGATGAACCATCTGGCATGAACCGGTGGGAGAGAAAACAAATTCGTTATGGTTATCTCGGCCCAAGCATTGAGGAAATTCCAAATGGAAGTTCCGTCGCCAACGACATGGTTGAAGCAGCAGGCGAGGTAGATGTCTTTGTCGGCAAGCTATATTNAATGGAAGTTCCGTCGCCAACGACATGGTTGAAGCAGCAGGCGAGGTAGATGTCTTTGTCGGCAAGCTATATGAGCTGAACAGAAATTCAAGGGGCGGAGTGGCCATCATGACTGATGACGCCATTGAGAGGGAAGAATGAGTTGACAATGAGGAAATGTCCTCACCGTGAGAAAGACAAAGTCGTCATAAGTGGGATCGTTGTACGTGAACACAATAGGAGTTCTATGACCGAGTTAGCGCCATAGTAACGGCCCAGGGTGGCAGATGCATTCAGCACTTTTGTTTTGGGTGGTAATTTTGCTATATTAAAGTTTTGGATGTTAAATATGATAATATATAAGAATTGGGTGGTATGCATGTAAATCCCCCTTTTTTTGATGAATAAAATAGTGTTAGGCGTGGAGCCTCACTTGAAGCACCAGCACACGCTCATGAAGACCGAACACAAGTGGGGCGCTTTTGCACCCATTCTTTGGGCACTGACTAAAGACACTGACTAAAGAAACTGACTAAAGAAGGGGCACAATGGCGCTTTAGCAGGGACTGCCTTAGCACCCCTTTTGGGTGCCCACATTGTTTGGGCGCAATTAGATGGAGAGGCGGTTTTGCACCCCCTTAGGGCGCCTAAGAGCCTAGTGCTGCAACCTAAATTTTTTGTGTTTTATGACCAATTTCGAATGGCGTGAGAGATACTCTGGGTGTAGTGTTTCCTGTACGAGTTCTTTAACAAATTCTTGGTGAAAGAGAGTAGTGCCAAAGAAAAGGATTTTTGGGATTGGGGCGAGTGTTTTTCATGTCAATTTGGAGCAGAAAGGGTTTGGAGCAAGACCTGTAAGTTTTCTTTTGTGTAGAGAAAAAAATAGCTCNGTTAGGCGTGGAGCCTCACTTGAAGCACCAGCACACGCTCATGAAGACCGAACACAAGTGGGGCGCTTTTGCGCCCATTCTTTGGGCACTGACTAAAGACACTGACTAAAGAAGGGGCACAATGGCGCTTTAGCAAGGACTGCCTTAGCACCCCTTTTGGGTGCCCACATTGTTTGGGCGCAATTAGATGGAGAGGCGGTTTTGCACCCCCTTAGGGCGCCTAAGAGCCTAGTGCTGCAACATAAATTTTTTGTGTTTAATGACCAATTTTGAATGGCGTAAGAGATACTCTGGGTGTAGTGCTTCCTGTACGAGTTCTTTAACAAATTCTTGGTGAAAGAGAGTAGCGCCAAAGAAAAGGATTTTTGGGATTGCGGCGAGTGTTTTTCATGTCAATTTGGAGCAAGACCTGTAAGTTTTCTTTTGTGTAGAGAAAAAAATAGCTTGAGTTCTCTGTAAAAACTTTCTGAATTTCATAGTAAAATTTCTTAGTGGTGTGGCTCCATGGTTTTTTACCATTCACATTAAATTCTAGTATGCTTTTCCGATTGATCAATTTCATATAAATTCCATATAAAACATCATATGTTTATTATGAATAAATTAAGAAAAATAATTTTTGAAGTTATATGTTTGATTAATCTAATTAAACATAATTAAATTATTAATCTTGCATAATTACTGTTCCCACTAACATTACCCAGTGCGTTATAACCTTGGATGGCGTNGTTTGATTAATCTAATTAAACATAATTAAATTATTAATCTTGCATAATTACTGTTCCCACTAACATTACCCAATGCGTTATAACTTTGGATGGCGACTGAGGGAAATTCCTTTCTTAGTTTCATTGCACGTCTCTCCTCCCATCCACCTCTCCTCTCATGCAATTCCCTTTCCACTCTCCCTGTCCTTTCTCGCGCGACAATAGCAGCAGAGAGTTGCGACCTTGCTACAATAAAAGGGCAGCAAACTGGCAGCGAAAGGAGCGACACAAAAAAAGAAGTTCTGGGATGCAATTTATGGCTCCAAAATAATTTTTGTAAGTGTGAATCCCTACTTCAAACTATTTGAGACATTCATTTCAATCCTTAGATTGAAATATCAGTTTGAGTTCTGTCTCGTTTTACGTGCATTTTTTTCTTTTTGGTATTCGTTGGAGGTAGGATTTATAAAAAAGGCTCATCGTTCGCGAATAGTTCGTGTTCAGCTCACAAAGGAGTTTGCATTTGATTCATTTGATAAACAAACAAGACGAACATGAATTTTTTTTTTCGGTTTAAAAAAGAACTAAACACGAACAAACATGTGTTCGATAGTGTTCGAATTGTTATTGCTTGAATTATAAAATAATTTAAAATAATTTTATATAAAAGTTATAACTATAGACTAAAAATAATTTTAAATTAAATACACTCATAAAATTAAATATTATAAATTATAATGAATTAAAAGTTTTTAAATAAAAATTTTATCATATTTTAAAAAATTAAATCCTATAAATTATAATATATAATAAATTATTAATAGTAATATATTAGTATTAGTTATAAATATATTATATATTTATATAATATAAGTTATATAATTACTATAATATACTATATATATAAAAAAAGCCCTAACCCAACCTTCCCCTCTTAAAATCGTCAAAACTTTTGGGTTTGACTGCCACTTCCTCTTCGAGTCTTCTCCTTCTCTCAAAATCACGGAAGGCTTGCAGCTGCAAGAGCTTAGGGTTTGTCGTTTGTGTTCTTTCTCTAATCTCTACTTCTACTTGCCTTCGATATAGTCTATTTGTCATCGGTGAGTCAGCGTTGGCTCGACTGCTCGATATTCTTGCTTGTTTGCTTGTTTGGCTACCGAGGTGTTATCTTTGAGTATCTTTTCTCTAATATTTCATATAAATCTTCAGGTTCGCCTCTTAGTTTAAATGTTCTTAAATTTCTTTTAGATATATTTAGATTTTTTTAGTGAAACTGAGTTTTCAATTTTTTTGGAGTGAAATCTTGCACATTGCCTCTACATCTAACTTTTCAATGGATGAGATCTTATATAAGGGTTTTACTGTGAATTGTGATTCGGTTATTGATTTGTGATGTGATTCAACTATTTTGATTCACTTGTTCTTATAAGGCTTTTTAGCTAATCTTCAAAATGCTTGGTTCGACTTTTCCTGCATTTGTGTTGTGATTCGGCTATTATGCACAGAAAAGTGGAAGACAAGAATAATAGGCAAATGTTAGAGTAATTTTCATCATTAATGGAAGAAAAAGATAACATTAAGGTTTAACTGTCGATCTTTATGTTCAAAATAGTTAGGAAAAATAGTTATGCTGCAACTCTTTAACCTGTAGCATAGCGTGAATGATTATTCATTTATAAATTTCTCTTCTTACTTATGCATATCGTGAAAGGCTATATATTTATCAATTTGTAATAATATAATTGAAGAAATATTTAATTAATTCGATTAATAGAAATTGTTCAAATCTTAAAAATATAAATATTATATTTTATAGGTTATTGAGTTAATAGAAAAGTCACTGCAACCTCAAGCTAACTGTCAAATATTAAGAGTTTAGCACACAATTGAGGTGAGTAATTACATTTCTAAATTTCAACAATTTTTTTTATTTTATTTTAGACTGTATGTTTGATTTCATGTATGTTCTAGCTTAAACAGATCCTTCATATTTATAAGAAAGATATGCATGATAAGAAAATATGTGCATGCATGAAAGATATGCATGAGATGAATGAAATTTAGATAAACATTATATGTAAGATAGACATATAAGATAGACATGTAGAAAAGATAAGCAAGATATAAGTAAGAGATATACATGAAATAGATATACAAATGATATGAAAGATATGTCTGATAAGTAGTTGTACAGCAGAATAAATATGCATGTTTGTAGATGCATAAAGATATTTCAGAATAATATATATGAATAATGAAATAGTTTATATGTGAATGCTTGAATGTGCATGTTCAAAGAAGAATCTCACTCTATAATGATACAAACAAGAGACGTCAGTGTACCTGTGCATGTAGACTTTCACCCCAAACAATTATGATGATTAGTTCACTAACCGCTATGACGAGAGGGTAATATCAATCAAGGATGAGTATATTAGAGCTTACTTTCCCAAACAATTATAATGTTTACATTACTAACAACTGTGCCAACGGAATAATATTGGTTGGGGGCAGGTAAGGGTCTTCCCATCCTAAACAATTGCAATGTGTAGATCGTTAATCGTTGTGTCGACAAAACCCGACGAGACAAAATCGATCAAAGATGTGTTAGGTTTATTGACAGTAATCCACACAGAGACAAATGTGTATGTAAACTATAAAATAAAAGTAAAGATAAAAACATATAAAAGATTAGTGTGTGTTCATTTAGAAAAGGTCATTGATAAATGTATTAGCATACACATTATTGTTTATAAACGTATCTTAAATTGCCTATAAACATATATCAGATTGTTAATAAATATATATCAAATTGCTTATAAATAAATATGAATGACCAATATATTATACGATTTCTTATAGACACACAAACATATTATACTTCTTTCCTTGGATTATTGTAGTTTAGTAGTGCGAGATTATCTTTAAATAACATATTATGTTGTTTCAATATGATTTTTAGATTTTAAACATTCGAACAAGTTGACCATAGGAGAATTAAATGTATATAAAAGATGAGAACAAAAAGAAAGGTACAAATTTCAACTTATTAATTTTAATTATTTTCTTTGATGGCTCTTTCATGTATTATTTGAATACTAAATTATTAGTGATAAAATTAGAATAGCAGAGATTTAATTTTCACAGTTCGATCATTCGTTCTCATCTTGATTAATTCCAAGCCCTAGGCCTGGTCATGATATTGTCAAAGTCAGGACTCGTGACTACTTTTATAGGTGATTCGTGGAAGGTGACCAAGAGGCATTAATGATGGCTCAGGGCAACATTGAAGGCACCTTTCAATTAATAACACCATCCTGGAATAACAAAAAGGTATTTCTCATTCAAGAGTATCTCGGTGTCTACATATGTGCATGTTGATGCAGCTTGACTCAAAATCTGTCAAATACCCTTTCATTGGGTATGGCTCAAATGAATTTGGGTACAAATTTTGAATTATCAGAATTAGAAATTCATTAGAAGCAGTGACGCCACTTTTAATGAAATAGAGATGTATAAGGACAGGGTCAGAACTCAGGACAACTCGTTAGCTACTTCTGAAGAATCCAGATATGTAGAGATAGGTGACACTAGTGATCCATAAAGTAGAGAAAGAAGAAGTGCTCAACCAAAAGGAGCACTGTCAGTTCTTCAGACAATGACAACATAACCCAGAAGATCCAGTAGAATGATACAACCTATACATAGACAATCTTTTTCTTTACACTATTTGTTACTAACTGATAGTGGTGAACCAGAGTGTTTTGAGGAAGTCACTCAAGTTAAAGAATCAAGAGAGTGGAAGCTTGTCATGGATGAAGAAATGCAATCTTTGGAGTCAAATCGAACTTGGGATTTGACGGTACAACCAAATGCAAAAGAGCACTACACAACAAGTGGGTAATACAGAAATCTTAGATGGTAGTAAGCGTTACTAGACAAGACTTATTGTGAAGGGCTTCAAGCAGAGGGAAGGAGTGGATAATACAAAGATCTTCTCCTCAATGGTGAAGATGACGACTGTTAGAGCTGTACTGAGTCTGGTAGCAGAAGAAGATGTACATCTGGAGCAGATGGATATAAAAATAGCTTTCATACATAAAGTTCTGGAGGAGCTATACATGGTGCAACCAAAAGGTTATACGATTTTAGACAAAGAAGATTTGGTCTACAAGTTGAAGAAGAGCATTTATGGCTTGAAGCAAGCCTCGAGACAGTGGTACAGGAGGTTTGAAAGGTTCATGTCAAACAACAAGTGTCAAGCAAACCACTGATGTTTCATCAAACACTTCATAACTGTTATATCTTGCTTCTCTTGTATGTAAATGATAGATTAATTACAGTGGCAGATATAAAGAAAATTAGGGACTTAAAGAAATCATTATCAAGTGAGGTTTAGATGAAGGATTTAGGTCCAACCATGAAGATTCTCGGAATGAGAATCAGCAACAACAAGAGTGCATAAACAATGAAGTTGCCTCAAGCAGAGTTGGTGAGAAGATCATACAGAGGTTCAACATGAGGCGAAACTAATTAGCACTCCCTTATGTAGTCACTTAAAACTAACAAAGGAGCTATTGCCAAACTATGAAGCAGAGTAAGCATAGATGGTGGAACTCTGTATCTTCAACAACTTGAGGTTTGATGTATGCGATGGTTTGCACCAGGACAGATATTATATATGCAGCAGGAGTGGTCAGTATGTACATAGGCAAACCAGAAAGACATCATTGGGAGGCGTTAAAGTTGATTCTCATGCATTTGAGGGGAACAATCAACAGGGCACTTTACGATAGAAGTGTATGGATCAGTCTACAAGGATTTTTAGATTCAGATCTGGCAGGAGATATAGACAATAGAAGAAATACAACAAGATATGTCCTTACATTGGGGAGCACAACGGTGAATTGGGTTTTCAGATTGTTGAAGATGTTGCACTTTCAACTAAAGATGTTGAATATATTACTATCACTGAGGTTAGCAAGGAGATGAATTGGCTATAGAGTTTTATGATAGAACTGGGCAAGAAGTAGAGGATTGAAAAACTCTACAATAACAGCATGAGTGTGATTTATCTTGTTAAGAATATTATTTTTTTATTCCAGAACAAAACACATTTAGTTGATGTATCATTTTATTCACTCTCTCCTTGAAGATGAGCAGTTGTTCTCGGAGAAGATACAGTTCAAAATCCAGTGGATGTGTTGACGAAGATGATGACTGTTGAGAAACTGCTATGTTTGGCTTCAATTGGGTTTCATGAAAGTTGAGACTGAGGATGAGCCACACCATAGTACGTTACCACATTACGTGACTATGAAAGAGATTCTGATAGAGGAGCGGGTACAGAGGATTAGAGTTTGGTGTTTTAGTCTCCGAATGGGAGATTGTTAGGTGTAGAAC
>JXCR01142370.1:107471-121704 GCA_002079205.1 Phalaenopsis hybrid cultivar | reverse complement strand
AAATAAATAATTGAGTCTTGAGTATGTCATAAAAAAAAAATAAAAAAAAAAGGCGGGAGATAGCAAATTTAAAGCGCCAAGTTTGCCCTTCATCAACAGAAACCCTCTTGTACTACCACATGAATAACAGCCAATGCATCCGTGTTCGTTGGCGGCTCCGCCGTTTACATCGCCGGCGATCCTCCGATCATCATCCTCCATCGAAAACATTTATCTCCGCATTTATTTGGTCGGATCACGCAACCCTCACTACTGCAGCCCCTTCTCTATCGGGGATGCCGTCACTAGGTTTGCCCGCCATCTTCCTCAGCTTCTTTTTATAAATTTTTTTTTTTAAAAAAAATATGTGAGGTTGAATGCGCAAAACTTGGTGCTCCATAATGTACTTGTTATCAAGCGAATGGTATTTAGGTTGAGTGTGTACTTCCGCAAGTTCTAGCTAGAGCTTATTGAGGAGGGATTATCTGGCCTTTTTTGCTTATTATCTGAACGATCCTGTCTGAAATCATTTAATTTAAACGATGATTTCTGCTAGAAATTCTATTCTATGAACTCGTTTGTGTATTTCCTGTTCAAGCTATAGTTTCATTTTGCTTATTTTGATCGTGAATTGTGAAATTTGGAATTCTTAGGCTCTTATTTAGTTACTCTTGTATTATTCTCTACTGGGTCATGGAGGTTTTTGTTAGTTTATGCATGTTATTGTTGTTTAGTCAGTTAATTGCTTTAGCCTTTTGAACTGGTTGGGTTGGCATTCTGATCTGAGATTATTAGATGTTTAGTTTTTTTGTTAGGTCAATTAGAGGTGTAAATTGGTTAATAGATTAGTTCAAGATGAATTAAGGGCCTTATATTCTTTTTACATAGCCTCCGTTTAGAGGAAAAAAAATATTAAGCGCGGAGAAGACATGTGGATTTGGTGGCATTCCACACGTAATATTCGCTCCATTTGGAGACATTCGGATGGATGTAAAAAATGTGGTGAGTTCTTCTGCTATTCTATGTTTTCTTCTTCAATTCCTCTTCCTTATTTTTTAGAGTTGCCAAAATTATGGAGTTGCTATTTATCGTTCTCAAATATGAGTTTTTCTTCTATATATCCTTATCATATAACTTCTACAGTTGCCAGCATCCTTAATTTGTTGATCATCAAGATCCCAAGAATATGTTTGTATCACATTCATGGCATAATATAGGTATTTAAAATGGTATATATTGGCCTTACTTTCAATTTAAAAGCTTGGAAATGCTATACAACATGTATCATTTCTCGGGCTTGTCTATCATATTGCATCACTGGCTGGTAAACATGGTCTTGCATGTTTTGTTAAGTTTCAACTCCAAACTGTATAGTCACTTTAGATGAATACACTTCCCACATCCAATGTCTCAATTAGGGTTGTAAAAAGTCAAGTTGACCTCGAATCAACCTTGACAGGAACTTGTGCTTGTTTAGTTAATCCAATTCAAGCTTAATTTTAAGTGTTTGAGTTGATTCATGAACCAAATCATTTTGTATGAACTGGAGAAAATAATATTAATTCAAACTATTTTTATAATAAAATAACAAATATAATGAACATTCAAGAAATAGTTAATAAGAAATCATCTAATATAAAATGTTGTATAGGGTGAAAATGTCATGACGAATATCAAAGGGATCAAACGGTCAAGACAAAGACTCAGACGATCGAAGTTCTGAACCAAAGAGCGAATAATAACGTATAACTGTTGATCGAACACCACAAATCGATCAATCGCATACTTGGCACCCGACAAATCTGGTGACCGACAAACCATCTAGTGAGATGATGCGATCGAGTGATAAAATGACTTTCATCGATTGACTAGATCTCTCGGCGGAGAGCATCAGATTGATCAACTTAACCGGTCGATGCTAAACTTTAGACAACCGACATATATTTTGTTTTCGTTCTATTATAATATGACTCTCATTCGACGTGTTATTTGAGCGGTTATCATAACTGTTCCCTTCTTTTTGTAATTATATTTTGAGGCCATTATAAATAGTCAGTCATGAAATAAATAAAGACAAAACATTTTCTCTCTCACTCTACTCTCTATCTAACTTTTTTCTCCTCTCTGCTCTAATTGTCGTGGCGTGTTTCTCGTAAGAAAATTTAGGATTTAACAAATTTAAATATTATATTTAAACATTTTTAAAATTTTAAGGATAAAATCTTGAATTTAAATGTATTTTTAATATACTTTATAATAATATTTTCTTAAAACAAGCTGGCTTGAGAATTAACAAGTCGAGTTGGGGTAGGCTTGAGCTTGAGCTTGTTAGCTCTTTGAGCTCAACTAACAAGCCATTTATTGAGCCAAGCCGAGCTGGCTCACGAGCCAGTCTGGCTCTGTTACATTCCTAGTGTCAATCAACTCATTAGGCATGTACATATACCCTCCTTTGTAAAGTTTCACGCCTTATTGGTTCTCTTATAGGAAGGATCATTGTGAAGTTTTTCTTTGTATTTTTTTTAGGGATAAGTCGCAAAATAGTTTTCTGTCTATCTGTATGCGGTTGATTTAGTCATGGAGTTATCACATTTCTGTAATTATGTAACATTGAATTTTCTTTCAGAGTGATACAATTCATTATTTGGCCCTTCCACCAAGTTGAGTTGACATTCCTGACATCAAGTGGGCATGAACCGTTTTTTATCAATGTTAATAGATTGATTTGCATAACCTTTATTTAATATATACTTGTAATCTGTCTTTGAGCTTTATAATTTTTTTCAAGTTCTTAAAATATTTTCTGACACTCAAGTATGAATTACATTGCTGGCTGCAAAGAATCATGCAAAGTCATCATAGTTAGTGTTGAAACTCAGAATAATGCAGAATACATAATTGTTTCATAACAAATTCGATAATCCAAACGATCAATTTTTCTTAACTAATCAACAAGTTAAGAATTATTAACATACATTTCAAATTTGAGGAGGAGTGTTAAGAATTATAATAGGAAATAATTTATTCCTATAGAAAGTTATGAGGAATAAATTATTTTCTTAGAATAAGAAGATAATTAATTATTAGAGATATCAGTTGATATATCTTTCCTTTCATATCATTTACTTTTTATTATTTTTTCTATTATAGGATTCTTGTAAGGGTTATTTACACCCCCGTTCATATCAATGAAACAATTATGTATTCCGCATTATTATGAGTTTCAACATGGTATCAGAGCAAGGTTTCGTACCCTAGCCACCGGTTCTCCTTTGAAAATTGTTGGACTCCCTTCCTGCCATCCTCTATGCAGGAGGGGAGCACTTATCTTGATATTTGAAACAACGACTTTTTCTTCACTACTCAAACCAACTTGGTCTTGTGCTCGTAAGCAAGGGCTCCAGCCAGGGTGGGACCAACGATGCCGCAACCCGCCTCATCGTCTCACTGTCGTCGATCGGACAATGCTGGCAAAATCCATCGCCGACCCTTCCTCCTGTAGTATTTTTTTGCTTTCCTGCCAAAGCGTCAGGGGGAGTTGCGTTTCCAGCCGGTCATTTCTCATGCTTTCTTCTCTGCCAAAGTGTCAAGGGGAGCTGTGTTTCCAGCTGGTTATTTCTTCTGCAGTATTTTTTTCTTCCCTGACCCAAGCGTCAGTAGTAGCTTTGTTTCCAGTCGCCCTTCCTTGTGCTGCTTTCTTTGTTGTCTCTTTCCCTGCAAAACTCAAAATTCAGCCAAGTTTGAATCCAACAAATTCAGCAAAGCCTGAATCTCTCTTCTACGCCGAAACATATGACAGACAAAACTCAAAATTCAACCAAGTCTGAATCCATCAAATTTAGCATAGCATGAATCTCTCTTTTACGTCGAAATTTATGACAAACAAAACTCAAAATTCAGTCAAATCTGAATCTAGCAAATTCGATAATCCAAACGATCAATTTTTCTTGACTACTCAGCAAGTTAGGAATTATTAACATACATTCCAAACTTGAGGGGAGTGTTAAGAATTATAATAGGAAATGATTTATTCCTATAAAAAGTTATGAGGAATAAATTATTTTCTTAGAATAAGGAGATATTTTCTTTCCTATTTTATTTTTATTTCCTTAGATTATGAATTATTTGTTTTTATATTTTATGTTATTTCCTATATCTTCTAATAATTAATATGAATTAGTTATTGGAGATATCAGTTGGTATATCTTTTCTTTCATATCATTTTCTTTTTATTATTTTTTCTATTATAGGATTCTTGTAAGGGTTATTTATACCTTCATTCATATCAATGAAATAATTATGTATTTAATAACCTTATCAGCTACACCCTCAAGTCATTCACGTTGATTTTCGGCAAATCCAACGATTTGTCTTATTTTTGTAACGTCCCCAACACCTTTTGTTCCTAACTTATATGATATTATTGTCAGTACAACAGTGAGCATGCCACAGTTTTTTGTCCGAACAAATGCAAATGCTTCTTGGTCAAATATTCTTGAGTACTTCCAAGTCTTTCTAGCATTAGCAATTTCAAGTTTCTCTATAGTATCACTGTCTTTGCAGATGTGGGTGTTCTAACGATGAGATGAGGATATGTACAGGAACACCCATTTTATCAGCGCATGATAACAAGAGACTATAAGAGTGCATGCCAGTATAACACATTTGCAAAACATATAACATTTGACATAATCCTCTATCTTGGTTTGTCAACTCTACAAATGTTAATAAAAATATTGCAACTGTATCCTTTAAGATAGTCCTAGACTGAAGAAGTTGTCGAATTGATGTTAAACATTCCAGATTTCGTGTTATTGACATCATGTCTTCTTGGAAAAATCTCTTATACTGTTGTTTAATATAATCCCAAGCATTTTTCATGTTAGTCTCTTCTTTAACAACCAATGTCAACGAAGAAACACATATGTATGTTTCAGAGCGTTCCCATACTTGGTAATGTTCTTCATCCATTTCTTTATTACTCGGAGGCTCATAAGTATATTCTTTTCCCCCTGTTATCTCACAAACTGTTCGCTGATCAAGTGTTGTCGCAGATGTCGGCTTCTTTATCATCCCAGTCTTTCGATTTTCAAACAGGTATTTTGTTGGATCTTCACATGATCTGAGACCTCAAACACATTCCATAATGCTTGCAACAGCTGAGCACTTACAACCTGTGTCAATGATGAAAGTGCAACTGATAGGATTTTCTCTTTTCCTTTTCTATCATAATTAAACCAATCCTTGACATTAATGTGCTCTTTCGCTCGTAGGTTTGCATTCTGGTATGTGCTCAGTCTGTTGCAAGTATTCTAATATGTGTTTGGGGTCTCAGATAATGTGAAGATCCAACAAAATATCTGTTTGAAAATCAAAAGACTGGGATGATAAAGAAGCCGACATCTGCGACAACACTTGATCAGCGAACAATTTGTGAGATAATAGGGGGAAATGAATATACTTATGAGCCTCTGAGTAATAAAGAAAGGGATGAAGAACATTACCAATTATGGGAACGTTCTGGAACATACATGTGTGCTGCTTTGTTGAGATTGGTTGTTAAAGAAAAGACCAACATGAAAAATGCTTGGGATTATATTAAACAACAATATAAGAGATTTTTCCAAGAAGACATTATGATGTCAATAACATCAAATTTGGAATGTTTAACATCAATTCGACAACTTCTTCAGTCTAGTATTATCTTAAAAGATACAGTTGCAATATTTTTATTAAGTTTTGTAGAGTTGACAAACCAAGATAGAGAGTTATGTCAAATGTTATATGTTTTGCAAATGTGTTATACTGACATGCACTATTATAGTCTCTTGTTATCATGTGCTGATAAAATGGGTGTTTCTGTACATATTTGTTAGAACACCCCACATCTGCAAAGACAGTGATACTGTAGAGGAACTTGAAATTGCTAATACTGAAAAGACTTGGAAGTACTCAAGAATATTTGACCAAGAAGCATTTGCATTTGTTCAGACAAAGAACTGTGTCATGCTCATCGCTGTACTGACAATAATATCCTATAAGTTAGGAACAAAAGGTGTTGGGAAAGGTACAAAAATATGACAAAATGTTGGATTCGCTGAAAATCAGCGTGAATGGCTTGAGGGTGTTGCTGATAAGGTTATTAAATACAGAATATTTTCATTGATATGAACGGGGGTATAAATAACCCTTACAAGAATCCTATAATAGGAAAAATAATAAAAAAGAAATGATATGAAAGGAAAGATATATCAACTGATATCTCCAATAATTAATTCATATTAATTATTAGAAGATATAGGAAATAACATAAAATATGAAAATAAATAATTCCTAATATGAGGAAATAAATATAAAATAGGAAAGGAAATATCTCCTTATTCTAATAAAATAATTTATTCCTCATAACTTTCTATAGGAATAAATTATTTCCTATTATAATTCTTAACACTCCCCCTCAAGTTTGGAATGTATGTTAATAATTCCTAACTTGCTGAGTAGTCAAGAAAAATTGATCGTTTGGATTATCGAATTTGCTAGATTCAGATTTGGCTGAATTTTGAGTTTTGTTTGTCATAAATTTTGACGTAGAAGAGAGATTCATGCTTGACTGAATTTGATGGATTCAGACTTGGCTGAATTTTGAGTTTTGTCTGTCATAGGTTTCGACGTAAAAGAGAGATTCAGGCTTTGCTGAATTTGTTGGATTGAGACTTGACTAAATTTTGAGTTTTGCAGGGAAAGAGACAACAAAGAAAGCAACACAAGAAAGGGCGGCTGAAAACAGAGCTCCTACTGACGCTTGGGTCAGGGAAGAAAAAAATACTGTAGAAAAACTAACTAGCTCGAAACACAGTTCTTCTTGACGCTTTGGCAGAGAAGAAAACTGGAGAAATGACCGGCTGGAAACGCAGCTCCTCCTGACGCTTTGACAGAGAAGCAAAAAAATACTGCAGGAGGAAGGATCAGCGATGGATTTTGCCGGCATTGTCCGATCGACGACAGTGAGACGATGAGGCGAGTTGCGGCATCGTTGGTCCCGCCCTGGCTGGAGCCCTTGCTTACGAGCACGAGACCAAGTTGGTTTGAGTAGTGAAGAAAAAGTCGTTGTTTCAAATATTAAGATGAGTGCTCCTCCCCTCCTGCATAGAGGATGACAGGAAGGGAGTCCAATTTTCAAAGGAGAACTGGTGGCTAGGGTACGAAACCTTGCTCTGATACCATGTTGAAACTCAAAATAATGTGAAATACAAAATTGTTTCATTAATATGAATGGGGGTATAAATACCCCTTTCAAGAATTCTGTAATAGGAAAAATAATAAAAAGGAAATGATATGAAAGAAAAGATATATCAACTGATTTCTCCAATAATTAATTCATATTAATTTTTAGAAGATATAAGAAATAACATAAAATATGAAAACAAATAATTCATAATTTAAGGAAATAAATATAAAATAGGAAAGAAAATATCTCCTTATTCTAATAAAATAATTTATTCCTCATAACTTTCTATAGGAATAAATTATTTCCTATTATAATACTTAGCAGTTAGTTATACAATTATTTATGTTTCTCTCGTTAAATTATTCCATATTGAACCATATACATGGTAGATCACCATAGAACCATGCGTTCAAACATTTGATGGCTTCTAATATTATGTGATTTCTTAAAGTAAAATGTTGATATTATCACTTGAAAATATACTAAACTTATTTCATATGTTTTCTTGAAAATTTATTTATTTTTGGGGCCTTCACATGCATACCACACAATTTTAATATTACTCAAAACATTTGCTTCACATAAAAACTATCACCTAAGTGTTACAAACATAAATTGATAGGAAATCTCCAACAAACTATTCCCAATTTTATTGGGGCTTAGGATCAATTAGAAACTAAATCATACCACAATAAAACAAGATCACACAAATTTGATAAAAATTGAAATAAAAAAATTAAAATAGAAGCGCAATCAAAGTAACCTGAAAAAACATGAGAATTTACATGGAAAAACCTGAGAGCAATAAAAAAATAACGGAGTCACCATTAGAAACTTCATCTCTAAAATTCAGAAGGTTTTACAAAAAACACACACAAAGAAAACTTATAGGACTCGCTTCGATCCGACTTAAAAATCATATTGAATCACCGAAATACACCTCTTCTACACTTCTCACCTTCACCGAGATGCTTGTCGAATAATACCAAAGGAAGGTACACCAAGTCCTACCGTACGTTGCTCAAACTCAGGATTAAAAGCCAATTCGCAACACCAATAGCTCATGGCGCATGTGCGCTTGAAATTGGAGCCTATGCGCTAAGCTCTCTGGAAATAGACGCCTATATGGGCGCATATGAGCCCAAAGCAGAGGCATAGGCACCGCCTTCTCTGTTCGAGCACCCAATGTCGGCTATTTTTAACTTCGTGGTATGAAAAAGTGATGATTTTGTGATTTTGAAAATAATTTAAATATGAATATAACATTTTTATTATTATTATTTTTAAAGGTAATATTTTAATTTTAAAATAGGTGAGATCAAACGGGTCTCTCATTTTAAATAGTTTAGATGATCGAATACAATACTACAAGTAATACACTTATCCCGAAGAATAAATATATCACTTGTAATAGAGATTCAATCACTTAGACTAAAGAATTTGTGACATCCGTTTTGGTCTGCGAAATATTTTATATAAAAAGCCAACAAGTTCCCCTGCCTAACATAAAAAATTAGATAGGGTTTATTTTATCTGGGTTTCAGGTTCCTTATAGAGGCAAGCCCTTATAGTTAATTACATTTTAAATGACTGGGGGTCACTTAAGAAAACTCTTGATTAAGATCATGTAATTTTGCCTTCAAGATTTCAAAGTTTAGGTTTTCACGATTGGACATGGGAAAATCAAATGGGAATGGTTCAAAATAGGAACATTTATCTTAAGGAATTCAAATGAATGAATAATAAGAGACATCACAGATCCAGGAGAAACCCTGGGATGTCCCAACTATCCTAATGTTCGACTTTATGTCTTTCGAAATGATGTAATTTGATATTTCAATCTTGCAAATTATTTACGATTTAGGACTTATGTTTACACAATATCAGACTGTGCAAATAACCTAAAAAGACAGGAGGATTTACATCGTACCGCACGGTAACCTTGGAATCCTAACGTGTTAGGACTTATAATTATACAAAAGGGTTGTGCAAAAAGCCTAAAAGTGATATGTAAGGGTTTTACGCTGCGCCAGGCAAGCCACCTCGCTGTGTTGCCCACAATGTTCGTTCCAAACTCCTCGTAGTAGCACATCCTGGTTTAGTTTTAGTTTTGGAAATGCATTTAACCACTATGTTATTCTAAACTAAGGCATAGTGTGTATCAAAATAACTAAACATGCAGTATAAGAGAAAAGAACAGTATAGTATACAATAGAAAGAAAAAACAGTATAACATGCTGAAAGAAGTGTATAACGTGCTAAGAAAAAACAGTATAATATGTTGGAAAAATAGTATAACAGTCTATGAGAATAATTTAACATTTTGTGAAATAAAATGTTGTAATGTAAATTAAACCTTTACACCTGGAAAGTTTATTATTTTTTTAAGTTTAACTATTATGCGCTGTGTAGAAGGGGAAAATATGACATGAAAAAAACTTGAGAGAAACAGGTAAATCGTAGGAAAAAGACAAATAAATAAAACAAAATACAATATCACATATAAAGTACCAAAAATAGGAGATTTATATGTAATATTGGGGATATCCCCAATCGTCAGGAGGATTTGAGTGTAAAACTCAAATCCCGGAGCATTGAGTTTCAGTTTTGGTCAAGTTAAGGCAAGAATTTCATTATTTGATTTAATTAAATCAGTCATGATTTACGATCTAGTGCACCCTCGTGTCTAGTGTCTTAATTATCTGACGAACTGGGGTAAGATGTTTGGCTTCTTAGGTTCATTTAAACATTAGAAAGATGAACTCTCTCAAGGTGTGCTCCTAAGACTTAGGAAACCCACACCTTAATTTTAGTCTGAAGTGTTCTAAAGTGTCTAACCTCAATTAAGTGTCCTTCAACTAATCCTCGAACATCTTTAGATCAAGCTTAGCTCGCTATCATCCTCCTAAAACCTAGGCGTAAACCTAAAGTTTTGGCATAAAAAGGTTATGAAGTGTGCTTCAATCCTAGTTAGGGTAGTTGGATTTAAGTTGATTCAAAATTTAGGGACCTAAATGCAAGTCTATTGATCTTTCAATCCATATCCATAATCGTTATCTAAACTCTCACTCTCTTCAAACCCTCAATTATTCTTCCAATTTACAATTTTATCTTTCATATACAAAAATGAACGGTAGATGATTCGCTATTCTATCCCCTCTTCAGGTTTTATCATCTCAAAGATCCAAATTCTATTTTTAATTTTCTCTTTCTTTTTCCCTTAAGACTATGAATCATTTCTGAATATAATTAAATCGGAAATTCTCATTTTTAACTTAACCGTTAAAAAAAATAAAATAAAACAAAAAAAAGAGGCCGATTCACTTTTAAAACAAAGTCAAGTCGTTAAAGTTTAAATGAAATCATAAGTGCATCGACTTAAAGACGTTTAAATTCATTAAAAAGAAAATGATCGGATCAATCCCGAGAAGAACATCCTTTTCAAATGACAATCTTGCACATTTTAAAACCCCTCATGAATTTAATTCACATCAACCATATATTTTCTCCAAATGAAATTGTACAAGCCCTTTTACATTTCATAAAAGAAGATATATTAATTAATGGAAGAAATAATTCCCCAGCATTCTAGAAAAACATGCCAATGTCAAAAATAATTTAATCCCATCTTTCATCAAAAGTTTATAATGAGATATAAATTCAACATGGTGTAAAAAAAAAAAATCAAATATATGCTCTCGAGTAAGACCAGGAGGGAGACTCCAACATCACAATAGACCCACGGGTAAGGGCCAAAAGGAAGGCTCCAAAGGCAGCAACACCAAGCAATACCCAAGATCAAAGCAATAGATATCATCTCATCATCATTTAAGCTTGAATCAAACATAAAAGAGCCATAGGGAAATCTCATGACCAGGCTAAAATAAGGAACAAATTAAATTCCAGCCAACCTCAACATTAATCACAACATGTAGGGGTCATGAGTAAAGGGCAACAAGAAGAAAACCGTAAAGGCAACACACACCAATTAAGGCTCACGGGTAGAGCCGGAAATAGGAGTAAAACAACCATCAAACCAGCGCCTAACAAGCTCCAAATCGAGCCCAGAAAAAGGGACAAAACAACTACCAATCTAGGCCTCAAACAAGCTCTTCAAAGTCCCCATGATAAAAGGAATGTCATGTATATGTATTTCACGCAGAGGGGCAACAAAAGGAGGAAAGATCGAGCCCCAAATACATTCTTCAGCACATAAAAATTATTTCCAGCAAATATTCTGATGAGGGACAACAAGAGAAACAAGACATAAACCTCAAACATGTTTTTCCAAATGTATTTCTAAAAGAGTAAAATACATTCCAAGATTACCCTAGCCATGCTTTCAAGTGCTTTAAGGAAAGTAAAGATAACCCACACATGCTTGCCATAGACATTTATGAGGAATAAAAATGTATTTTTAAAATGCTCTACCAATGCTTCCACATATTTCAAGCAAAAAAAAAGTAAGGAAAACTGATATATATGTTTCATTTCTCACCATCCTAAGCAAATATTCATGATTAAACTTCAAAATAAACTTCCATTAAGACATTCAATTGCTTATTATCATGAGTCACTAGACAAGGCAGAATCAGAGCCTTATGCAAGCATTTTTCTCAATTTTTATATTTCCAATAACATATTTCAAGCAAGGCAGCAAAAAAGAGGAGAAGAAGAAGAATATCTCTTTAGTGCAGATTTAAAGCAAAACACTAAAAATAGGATTGAAGAAAACACCACACAGAAATTTCTCCTGAAAGCCTCACGTAAAAGCTCCTCTCGGGTTTCTAGTTCCCCAAGCCGCAAAATCTTCGAACGACAGAGAGGAAGGAAATCTTCTTTCGAACAACAAAGGAGTAAATCCGCTTGCTAACTGTGAAAAAGGAAGAAAGAAAAATGCCAAGTTCCTCTAAAAATTCTCTCTCAAGAACACTCCTTTTTTTTCAGAAAACTTCTACAACCACAAAACAGTGCCCTAGAAAGCTCCTATATAGGCATAAAAGAGAAGAAAGACAACCACCTACCAGCCACATTGGCCAACGAATCAAAAAGAAGAAAGGAAGCGTCACAATAAAAGTGAGAGTGTTCAGCCTCGAGGAAGAGAAGCGTCGGGTTGTCCTCACTTTTGGTTGAGGTCTAGAAATTTCTTTAGTAGCCTAGGTCTAGCCATAGGACTTTTCTACTGACTAGTCTTAGAAAATTAGAAAAGGTACCCTCACCATTAGAAACTCAAAACTTTTCTATTTACTCAACTTGAAGTTCCACATATTGGTCATAACCTCTAGCACTTAGTAGGTAAGATCATTATGAGGGAACTCAAGGAGAGTTCCTATNATGTTGATTTGGAGCTAAGGTACACCATACCCTCACAATACTCTGACTAAGACCAATACATGGGGACCCAAAATGGAGATTTCATTGGTCTATGACTCATTCAAAATAGTTCTCTACCCAATTGCACTTGAAATGCCCAACTTGGCCTTTTGCCCCTAGGCACCTCCAAATTACCTAACTGTCATTGAGACCCAAATTTGACCAAAATTCCCAAATTTGAAAAATACCCAAAATTGATCAAAACTCATTCCAAACACTTTGAATACATCCAAATTTGCCAAAACTGACAAGAAATTTCCAAAAATGACCAAATTACCAAAATGCCCCTCCATGGCCCAAAAATTTCCAAAAAATCCCAATAAATTCAAAATATTCCCAATTTCATTTTTTTCAACTACACCATGGTCCAATTTAGTTAATTTGACCATCTTTGACTAAAACCCCAAATTAGCCCTAATATTGGCTAACACCCCAAATCGCAACAATTGAATGACCTAAACCTCAAATTGACATCCAATTTTTGTTGAAAATCCTTTGTGAGGTCATTTGTGACCAAACACAATAATCAATTTGAGCTTAGTCCAAAGCTAGCTCAAGTTTGACCCAAATTAGCCCCATATGCCTAATTTGGGTCTAAATCCAAAACCCATCAAAATTCATCCAAATTGACCATTAAATCAACTTCAAAACAATTTTCATCCTTTATGAAAGTTGTTCATCATGATGTTTTACATCAGACATAACAATCAATTTGGACTTAGCCCATGACTAGCCCAAGTTTGACCCAAATTTAGCCCAACATGCTTAAAATGGGTCAAAAATCAAAATCCCACCAAATTGATTAACCAATTGACCTCAAAATGACTTTTACCCTTCATGAAAGTTGTTCCTCATGGTCTCTTACACCAAATGCCATATTTAATTGGGCCAATTGACATGTCTAACCTAGTCCAAACACAAGATTTGGTCATATGCACCTCCTTGGACTTATGGCCAAATCCAAACCAATTGAGCTTGGTATGGTCAAATGAGCCTTACCATAACTCATCATAGACTCTAGGGTTGAGTTTAAAGTCAGCCACCAACCCATGGTTAAGCTTGATATTTATCTCATGGGTAAATTTTTTTTTTAATTTTTAAAGGGATAAAGAGAAGGTTAAATCAAAGTACTTGCTATACCACATGTCAATACTCTATGGTGCCATTTTTACTGCTCATTATAAGCTTTAACCATGATCCAACCCTTGGTTAGCCACTTTAACCCAAGCTAAAACCCAAAACCGTGAGCCCCCACATGGCCAATACCTAAATTAATGCCAAGAAGCCACCTCAGCCCAAATTGAGCTGAGAGCTCTTCTGCTTAACACCTAAGCAGTGGGGCTAACCCTTCAATTGGCCAGCCAAGCCTCCCCTTGGCCAATTTCTATAAAATGCTCCCACGGCCATGAATAGTGTGTGGTAAGAAAAATTTTCACCAAGGCCTCCCAAACTCCTCAGAGAGCTTCTCTAAGAGTCCCTTAGTACATTCCAATTCATTTCCCTTTCCCAATTCCACCATAGAAATCCAATTTTGAGTTTGAATTCCTGTCTGAAATCAGGACAAACTTCAATCCGAACCTACACAACACCAAACTCTCAATAAATTGGTTCTACACCTTCACAACAGTGAAGGAAGCCAAAAGATGTGTATAA
>JXCR01142370.1:83894-107417 GCA_002079205.1 Phalaenopsis hybrid cultivar | reverse complement strand
TAGCCTCTACCATAGCTCTCAACCAACACCCAAAATCGGCTGTGGTCTAAATCATATATAGGCCTTACACCAGAGCCAAAGACTTCATCCCTAAGCTCTTTGGGACCCAAGGAAGGTGTGAAGAATCTCTGATTGAGGCCAAACCTCTCGGAGCAAAGGTATAACCTCACTCACNTGAGTTTAGTAAATTCATTTGGACTAAGTGATTCCAATAGAAAATAGTTGTGCCGGGACGATGAAACCGTGGGATCTTGGNTCTTCAAGACGAACAATTTAAAAAAAAATCATCAAAATCCATTAAAAAATGAGAGAGATATTAAGGTTTTAAATTGGACGGCTCTCGGTTAAGCCCNATAAATTTTAAAGAACTTTAACCATAGGGTCACCTGATTTGACATTATAATCAAATGAACTAGAAAACTTGACATCTGCTACAACGAGGAGCTTAGAGCTAGCACTCTGGGCAACCCGGTCATCTTCAACAGCAAGAGGATCTACAACAACATATCCTTCTTTAGTTTTAAACAACAAAGCCATAGGAATTCGAGGTTGTTTGCCTAATGGAACATAAATTCTCAAGCACATCTTTTAGGCATTTGTACAATCCTGTTGTACAATCTAAGCCCTAACTCGCTTTAGGACTCCGAGGTAGTCGTTTGTCATAACTTAAATCCTCACATCTTCAAGGTTATTTGTGTTGATTGCTTCACACAAATGTAAATCCTAATAAATAAAAATTAATTGCAGGATGAAACATCTAAATGATTTCTCCTAAATTGAAGCCAAATAATAAAATAACTTGGGAAGTCACCGAAGTTCTCCTTCGGATCCGTGACATCCTCTAGTGTTTCCTCTTTTAGACTCCAAAACAAAATGTTCCAAATTTGAACCAATCCCCTTTCACACATCTTAGTCCGATATCTTTGAAATGTCCTTACCATTTGAACTCCTTGAAGGTAATTTTTCTTGATTTTTATCGAGAGTATTCATAGGTAACTTCAGTTATCTATGATGTAATTAACTGTAGGGGCTTGCCCTTATAGGAAGCTTTTCCCGAACCCAGCATAATATAAACCCTATTTAACTCTTTATATTAAATATGAGAACTTGTCGGCCAATACATTGGTTTCGCAGACCAAACGGATGTCATAACTTTTTTTAGTTTATTTGATCGAGCCTCACGCTCAATTCTTTTGTTTATCCTTCGGGATAGATACAAAATTTGAGGTAAAGCGCTCTTTCATCTAAACTATGAAAATTATGGGGCCAGTTTGACTTCATCTTTTTCAAAACTAAATTTTTTTTAAAGAAAAACGTCTTTCCGAAGCGGGCAACGGGATTTCAATTCCGATTACTGACGGCTTCTTACGGGCAAACCCCACACCAAAAATAGTGCCGACAGTCGGCCATGTGGAATTTCGTAGTTGGAGGCCCTCTCGGTTGAGCGGAGCTCGAAGAGGCGAGCTGCATGCTCAATCGGCACCGGTGTGAGGAGAAGAAGGCGAGCCATCTCATGCGCGAATGACAGAGGAGACGCGGGACTCGGGTCTCTTCACGAACGACAGAGGAGACGCGGAAGCCAGGCTTCGATCGAGCCGCAAGATTGAGCCACGAGATGGATAAATGGGTAATTGAACGTATGAGTTTATGGTTTAGAGCTTATAATTAAGATTATAAATAATAATATAAGCATGAAAATATCAATTATTTCAAAAATAAAATTTGATTTGTGTATTTTTATTAATGTGTCACATCATCACAAAATAGATGTCAATTTTGGGTAATTCTGACGTTCCAGACGCGTTGGCGCGGTCCGTTTTGCCACTGGAAGTCATTTTGATGAATTCATCGATTTGCATGTCGATTTTTTCGAGTCGGAAATATAACAATATGTGTCATTTCCTACCAAAATTGGTATCCCGAAAGCGTTGGCGCAGTCCAATTTGTCGTCGGAGGTCATCCGAAGAAGTTCGCATTTTCACCCGTCCTTTAGGTTCAATTGAGACCGTCCTCGTGAAATTTTGTGAATTTTGTGCATTTGGTGTGTGTTTGTGACGAAAAAGTCGTGACAGTTTTTTCCTAGGGCCTAAAATCCTATTGGGAACTTCTCCCTGAGTCTCCACATAATAACCCTTAACCTGCTCGTACATAAGACGATGATTTTGGGCCATAAATGCTAAACATCATAGGAAAAATAGGAAGTGTTTTGGAATTTCTAAAAGGGTGGGTTTCAATTTTGGTTTTCTAAGATAGTCAGTAGGAAACTCCTAGAGTTAGATCCTAGGGTCTATGAAGATGAAGAAAAGACCTCACAAAAATGAGGTCAACACCCTAGCGCCCACAACCCGACTCATAGGAGCTAGGTGTTTTGTCTCGCTGCTCACAAAATCAGTCTCCACTCATAACATAAATATCAAACCTTAGATGTTTGATATGTAAATGTGTAAGAATTGTGTGGTATGCATGTAAGTTTCCCTTTATTTTTTGCTAAGTTTATGTCTTATTTCCTTTTATTTGGATTCATTTTCAGCCAACAGAAGGCTTGTCTTTAACCTTTGTGCCACAAAACTTGCAAATAATTAGTAGGATCATAAAAAACATGTTTTTGAGTTCTATTAGGGCTCCTGCTTATTAAATGAAGCCCAACCATGCTAGAAGAATAAAATAGGCATCTGATTGCCTCTGCAGTTAATATGACAGCTTCACTTAGTGATTTAGGAATTTACACTTTTGAAAATATACTTATAATTAAAGATCTCAAGAGTTTTCTAGGGATGAAAAGCAAGTGCACGTATCGTTCAAGTAAGATATATTTTTTTTTAGAACCCAGAATATCGATCCCAAGAGGAATAATGGTAACAATGCAAGATCTAAGAAAAGTTCTAGCCTACTGTAATTAGTCTTAGCATAGAAATAAGTTTGGTATAAGTTTTGCCTATTCAATTCTAAAAAGAGTTCACTAAACCTAGAGATTGATTTTAAAGATAGTTTACTAAGTTAACTAAATAGGAAAGTTCAAGCTATGTGAAAAGTACCTCTCCCCCTTGTAGTGAAATTAGCTCATAGAATCGGTGTTGATCAACTAGAATATCTTAGTGAGTTTGTGATAAATAGGAGCATGCATGCTCTTTACCCTTTTGCAAGTGCATAATGAACCTTGATTAACCTAGAGTTAAGTCCTTAATTCCTTGGTTATGCTGGGTAAATTTTAGTCTGTCACTCTACAGTACGCACTAGTGCCCTCAATTTCACTAACCTATTTAAGTTCCTAAACCTTTCAAAGTCTATCTCCCTATCTATTTGCACCAATCTACGTACTACTTTTTCTTCACCTTATAGTTAAGTGTGATTCATACTAGTTGTTGGAGTCTATAGCCCTTCTGGATCATTATTGGATTCACAACGGATTTTAACAAGTCAATTGGCCAAGTTGAAATGTCAATTAAGCATGAAGTAAAATTCATCACAATAAATATTATAATTGCATTTTAATTAAATATACATCCTAAGCATGATATTACTTCATAACAAGAGGAAGAGAAAAATAAATTATTCAGAATTCATGAAGAACACACAAGAATTCAACATTTTGATTGAACTAACAAGATCACAATGTAATAAATTCTTACTACAAAGCAATAAAATAAATAAGACTTTTCTTCTTCGCTGAGAATAGAAGAGATAACTCCACCAAATGTTGACTCCAAAGATCTCCTTCACTTTTACAACAGTTCCTTACAATTCACTCTAATTTCTCAAAGAAATTACAACAATGAATTGGAATCTCTCAATATTTCTCTCCTTCCTTGAGCTCTCTTTTCGTTTAACACTTTCCTTTATGTTCTCCTCTCCTCACACATTGAAGATCCCTCGGAAAAAAACCTTGAATTCATGCTTAAACTGCTGCAAAACTGTCAAATGTCGTTTTGTCGCCTAGGAGCCACCTTTTCGAGAGCCCGTCAAACTTAACTGGCGCCTAAGCGGCGTCAGGATGCGGCACTTAGGTGTCGGGTTCTCTATAATCTAGCGCTTAGGTGTCATACCAAAAATATTCTCCTTAGCCCAATTTGCTCTGTTTCGCTCCGTTTTCGCTCCAATTCGATCAAGTTTCTTCTCTTGTTTTACCTGCACCCAAAAACATGAAAATGCCCTCCATTAAACTGCAATATCATAAAGTGTGAGTGTTCAAACATAGCATCTCATAGGTGATAATTCTTGGGGGCATTTACATACACACCACCCATTTCCTATGTCTTTACATATCTAACACCTAAATTTTATTTTTCAAATTTATACTACCCAAATCCTTAATATCACATAAAAAATGATACGCTTTTAACTTTCAAACTGTGAAATACGCCTTTCATGCAGCGGTAAAGGGACGTAAAATTTAAATTAGACTCCTAACTCTTTCAATGGGATTAAAATTTTCTGGGAACCATTTTAGCTCGTATAAAAGACGAACAGGAGTGCAGATCAGAGGAGAGACCGACGACTGAGGAGAAAGTGAGCCAGTGTACCAAGTCCTTTCAATTCGCCAGTCTTGGTAGGCCTATGCTAAGGCCCAAACGGCCAGCATATAACTTTCACTCAAAAGGCAAGCCGGGCTGGGGCTGATCTTCCACAAGAGTTCACATCGACGGGAAGGTTTGGCACCTCGATGTCAGGCCTACTGCTTGATGAAAACAAAGTCAATAGTAAATGAAAGGGAAATTTACATGAGTAGCACACAATACTTAATGTATTTAGATATTTCCCGCCTGAACTGTCATATTTACATATACTATATTTTGATGCTTTAAACATATGCATGAAAATGTGTGTTTCACTTTTATAAAGCGATAATAATGCTATATTTTTCATTGGATATTAAAGATTTGTGTTGTGTGAGTAAATATGAAAGTTTATGTATGTTATATGCAAATACAAAGAAACTGTATACTATTTATGTAAATGCCCCAAAAAATATGAAATGGAAGCCAAGGAAGAAGGTATTTGTTCAGGAAGAGCCTTCTGATGTTTTTTTCTGGATTATGAAATTGAATTTTGCAATTTTTCAGATTGTTCTGGTCCTGAATGCTTTGATTTGAAGACCAGGGCATTGGATTCCCTGCAAAGGACAGGAAATGTGAACAAAGGAGCTTTTGGCGACCGGAAGAAGGTATTCGTTCTTTTCATTCTACAGTTTTTGTTTTGTTATATATTTTAGTTAAATTTTATTCTGAAAGCGATTTGCTCACATTGAACTATCACAGAAGAAAATTTGCAATATTTGTTATATAAGAATCTTATGTAGAGATAGTACATTAATTAACCTATATATTTTTTAAGAAATATTTACATACATATCATTCAATTTCTATGTATTTATATACTAAATTTTAATTTTTACATACATGTCCCCTAATCTAGGCATGAAAATGCATATTTCTTTTTTTTTTTAAATTAAAATGATGATATTCTTATTGTGATATAAAATATTTTAGAGCTGTAAATGTTAAAAATGTGAAGTTTAGGTGTTAGATATGCATCATAAGAATTTCGTGTTTTTTAAAATATTGGGTCGTATAGCCGTTATTTTCACATGCTTCATGGTTGGTATTTCGTGTAAAAATGATTTTAACCACAATACGAAACTCTTTGATATTTTAAATTTAGTTTTATTTCAGGAGTTTCAATTACTTTTTTTTCAAAATTTAGTTTTATTTTGAAAATAGTTTTATTAGATCTCGTTATATTTGCCAAATTTATTATAATTTTATGGTCAAATAGATTTCATTTTTTTTTTAAAGGTATTCAGCATTTTATTATGATCGAGCCCGTGATATAAGGGGGACTTACACAGGCCACTGTGAAATGGATTTCATATATATATATATATATATTCTTGCTTAAATTTTAATTAATAGTTTTTTATTCTAGATTTTAAATGTATATTTACGGCAGTTGTAATTGAAAATTGATAATTTTCGGTCATGTCACATCATTTAACATTATTTTGGCACGTCAATAAAACATTTATCCTTATCCGGAAAAAGACTTGACCAAATTACTTCACCCGAAAAAGTAAAATAATTGGTTAATTTCTTTTTTAAAAAATGAAAATACTTTCGTTTTTCATATTCTCCCCTAAGTGTGGAGCTTTCTTTTATCATCCTTCTTATCATATTTCCTAGTATTGTTTAAAGATTCAACGTACATATATAAAAAGAAATTAACATTTATACATGATTTTATGAACATTTTTTAGTCTCTCATCTTTGATTTCATTCGTTGATATTATTTTTTTAATGATTTATAAATTCGATTAGATTGGACGATCAGATTGGTTCAATCATGAATCGATTCTCCTTGCCCAAAACTACTTCGAATAAGTTAGAATATATGATGCCGGTTTTAATATTGATTAATTTTAACTTTTTAAATTTTGAGCGAATAAAAATAACAAATAAATTAGAATAAAAAAATAATTGCATATGAAAACCATATAAGATTCACACATAATGTCAACAAAAACAGCAATACTGAAACTATTACAAATAAACCTTTCTTTAACAATCATTAAAATCAAAACATCAGAATTTATTTATACAAGAATCATCATTCTAACAACATCGTATACAATAACAAATATGCAATCAAATAATTTATTTATTTACTTTCTTACAAATATCAAACCAATTCTAACAACAACACTACCTAAACATAAAAACACTGAAACACCAATCTCTCTATCTACAAACCTAATAGAAGCCATCAACACAATTCCACTAATCACCTGTATGAGCAACAGAAGAACAATCAGATCATCTCCTTCCATGGCAACAACTTATCCTATTTCTGCTTTATTTTTTAGTTTTTTTTTTTAGTTTTGATCTTGATTCAGAGAATCCTTACAGATTTAGCAGATTGGGCTGCAGAAGAATAATTCAACCAATTCTCCTTCTCAAAATCTCAAAATCTCAACTTGATTCATTAGAAACATCCTCGACTTCATGGCCCAGCTTACAATTTTGCAATACATCATCTCTTCCTCTTCCTTCTCCATATCCCATCTGCATATAAAACTGGCTTAAAACATTAGGATTCAGAGCTCCAATATGTCCATCTTGTGAAAGTCCCAGCTCAAGCCCAGGTATGTGGTTTCCATGGCTGCTCAGCAGTGAGGCAAAGCTCATCTGACCTCCCGGAAGCTCTAAGCCAGTAAGCTCAAAGCCGCCTGCCGGCGGCGGTGGCCAGANTTGAAGGAGGGGGAGGGAAAAGAGAGAGTTAGAGCGGAAGCTGGCATGGAGGTGAGTACATGATTCTAGTACATAATTTTTTCTCTTTTACATTTAGGGAGATTCACCTGCATAACACATAATACATTTATGTGTCGTACATTTAAATTTTTTAAGGGAATTTACATAAGTACCATATTTTTTGTATAATTATTTATCTGGTAAGTCGCCAACAAATTTTTATCATCTGGTATGGATCTCGAGACATGATATGAATTTCAAGATAATTTTTTGAGCAGCGAATATTTAAATTTCACTTAAAAATTATCGAGGACTTCAATTTCAACAACTTAGAATCAAACTGACCGGCTCGATGAGATGAGCCCAATTCCAATTTCTCTGTTTCTCTATTTCTGATACCAAGAGAAGTAGATAAACATGTATAAAATCAGAGGAGGTTTTAATATGTAGAACTTCTCTAATAAACTTTAGTAGTGTTTATAGGTTTATATATCCTGAGAGAATGAGAGTAGAAGGGGACCAGTGGTTGGTTACTAGCCTGAGAATAGTGTTGACATCATGGTGTATGGAGGACCTCAGTTGTTATATGAAAATATTAAATCACTTTTGAAAACTTTTAGTGCATGATTGGAAGGTCAAGCAGATTCCAAATCAGACAATTTTATAGTTAAATTGACCATCTCAGAGAGATAAATCCAATAAGCTCAAGATCGTTTAATTCTAAAATAATTAAGACACTCAAATACTCATCTAATGTTGTATGATCAAGCGAATCTGTCCAGGCTGTTTGATGAAGCAGTCTAAATTCCTTCCTTATTTGTATTGGGGCCTCTCCAATCTCTATAAATAGAGCCCTAACCCTTCCTTGAGAGGGGAGACCTTGAGAGAGAAAAAGACTGAAGCTTGGAGGAGTTGAAGTTCAGCACCACTTCTGCAGTAAAGATCCGATAAACACTTTCCTCTCATGTAGCCGCCAATCATCGTAAACCACCACATGCTGACTTTCGTCAACCACCTTTGGTTGCCCTATACTCCGTGTACGAAAGCTCCATGCAGAGTCAAGACTTGCTCTACGAAGCGACGAAACACCATGCAAAGCAATATCTGACACTGCAGAGTCATGAGGCAACCTACGAAGCAGTGTGTTATCCCGAACATCATGCCAACTAGGAAGACAGTGTACCGAACCTCCAACAATTACTCTCCGCTATGGCCGCTTCCTATCGTGGGGTAACGAGCTATTCTGCGCAGGAACATACTCGTCACTTCTATTATCTAAGTGTGTTGGATTCTCGTGTAACTCTAAAACAATATATGGTATTATACCGCCTCAAATTCTGTAGCACGAATCAATATGTAACACCTAAACTTTCACACACACATAATACTCAAACTTTTAATATCTTATAAAAAAATATCATTACTATTTATTTTTTCAAACTGAATCAATCATTTACATGAATAATTTATGGATGTCAAAATGTCTTAAATGTAAATATAAAAAACTGTATAAAGTGCTATAGCTGAATCCTTATGTATAATTGTGAGAGAAAAAACTGTCTTAACTGAATAATTCACACACAATACACTTTTTTTATGTATAAAGTGCTATACATGCCACAGAATCCTTTCTATTTACATATATAACATCTAAATTTTAATTTTTATATTTATAGCACTTTATCTATACATAAAAAAAGTGTACTCTACTTTTTAAGAGCTAGAAAGAGTGGTTTTTTGTGTGATATTAAAAGTTTGAGCTTCATAAATGTAAATAGTAAAGTTTAGGTGTTAGATATATACACTTAAGCATGAGAACTATTGCAATTTTTGTATTTTGTTTGGTTGCCATTATAATTATTGTCACCATGAAATGCTGCTTTTGGCCATAAGGTGGCATTTATTTTAATTATTGTTAATCGGTTTGGTGTTTCAAGGCATAAAATAAGGTTTGGATCTGATGATGGCAAAGAAAGAAACTTAAGACCCACCTTCAATAATAGATTTTGAATCCATCAATAGTGCTATTCTTGTCCATATTTAGCATAAACATATACCAACTTTATTTATTTATTTATTTATTTATTGAAGTGAATCTATCGTCATCTCTCCCATAGCTTAGATCTGTAGAAATAAAATGGAAAATTTACAGGCATAGCACTCAATTTGCATGTATTTGCACATCCTAAACTTCAATTTTTTTACATAAATGCCACTTTATCCATGCATGAAAATGTGAGTTTCACTTTTTTAAAGGGTAGGTGCTTTTGACGAGGTGTGAATGATTTTGGTGATATAAATGTAAAAAAAAATGTAAAATTTTGGTGTTAGATATGTAAATATTTCTGAATTGAGTGGTATTTATTTAAATGCCCCCAAAAATAGGAAAACTTCCACAAAATTCCTTTGTGTTTATATATCTAACACCTAAAGTTTAATATTTATATTTATAACCCTTGAGTGCATGAATCTATGGATTAAAATGTGCACTTCGCATTCAAAAAGTCAGTAACAATGGAATTTTCGATTTGAAATAAAAGAATAGTGTTAATTATGTTGATATGAAAGATATGCAAATACTTAAGAATTGTGTGGTGAGTGTGTAAATGCCCCAAATATGTATATATATAGCTTACATTTTTTTCATTAATATTTGATTAAAATTATTTAGTTAATTAGTTTTTGTCCTATATTATATTTTGTATTTTAGATATTTTTTAAAATGCCAGAGTATATTTATTTTGACTATAATAAAAAAATAATTCATCTCTCACAACTCTCATTCATTATTCCAACAAATGTTTTAAAGCTCAACGGCGACCATGGACCCAATTTTAATTTTAAATTTACTTTTAATACCACAGTATTCTGAAAATGTTGAATAATTTATGAAAATGCTTAATTTATTTATTGAAATATTTAGAAATAATTTATTCTCACTTTCAAATATATTAAAAAAACATATAAGTAGTAAATACTTAGAGATTAAATATAAGGGGCCGTTTGAGATTTCTTTTAATTTAATTTTATTTTGTTTTATTTTAAAATTAAATATGTGTTAATGATTACTTTTTTTTTTAAAAACAATAAAAGCATCAAAAAGTTATTTTAAGTTTTTTTTTTAAAAAAAAAAAGTTAATTTATTTTTAAAAATAGAAATTTATAATTTTAAAAAAATGAGCCAACTAAAAATGTTTTAAAAATAAAAGAAAAACAAAATTGATCCCAAACAACTCCTAATATAAAACTGATTCTTACTCTCTAAAATTTGGTTGTTTAAGGTCAATAATTACATCTGAAATTTAATACTTGCTGGTTAATAACTTGAATTGTTTAATAATAATAATATAATATAATTTATTTCAATTACTTATAAATTAGGCAAAATAGAATGATGTTGGCTCAATCCATATCCATCTCAAGTAAAAACTAATTTTTTTGTTATTTCAAACTTTGACTGACTCATTCAAAGTTGACTCAAAGCACCCATTATCAAGTTTTCATAGACAAATCCTCCCCTTCTCTATCATCTACATATCTCATTACATCACTAGGAAAATGAGAGCAGTCATTATTCATAATTTAATATCCATTCTATGTCCATCATAAAACACCTCATTCAATTTGCTATAGCTGAGGGAGCTGATTATTTTAATGTTGATAATATATAAATTTAAAAATTCATATTAATGTTCTTTTATCTTTATTTTCTCTCCACCTCTTCAAGTTCTCAACTCCAAAACAAAATAGAATCAACATAATCTAATTAGATAAATAAATAAAAAAATTAAAAAAAAAATGCAAAAGCAAAAACATCTCACATTTCTTCATCCATGTTCTTCTCATTCCACCTCATTCAGACTCTCCTTCCTATTTTATAACAATAATAATAATAATAATAGTAATAATTAATAAATAAAATTTTATTTTTGCACTTCCAAAACTTCTTAGAAAATTGAAATAAATAAATAAATAATTACCTTCACATAATCATGCTCACCAGTCTTAACTCTATACTTCTTCAGCTGCTCTCTCACAAACCTTTCATATACGAAGGAAGCCCCTCTGAACTGTGNTCATATACGAAGGAAGCTCCTCTGAACGGTGGAAGAACGAGCCAAGCCACTACTACAAGCTTTATTTGATGCCATATTGGTATCCTTCAAAATAAATAAATAAATAAATTAATTAATTAAATAAGAGTAAGTTTACTTAAATTAAAACAAATGAGTACGATGAAAAATTAGTCCCCAACTATTTATACATGGAATCGTTTTAATCCTAGAGTTTATAAAAGTGTCGTAGTAGTTTCCAAGTATGGGTAGGGCTGTTAGCGAGTGAATTTCGACCCGAATTGGGGCTGGCTTGAAATCGGCTCGAATAGATTTCTCTCGGATCAAAATTGGGTAGTGGTTCGTTATGCTTGATTTCAAGCCAACTCTGCTAGAAATTAAACCGATTTTTATCCGGCTTGAAATCAAAACAAGCTGACTCAAATTTAAGTTATTTGGATTTACTCCAGCTCGAAATTAGCTCGATCCGATCCTGCTCGAAATTGGAACAAGATGGTTCAAATCGAGTTAATTGGATCAATTTCAGCTCGAAGCTTGTTAGGTATGATTTTATTTAACATTATATATAACTTTTATAACTAAAAAATAATTTGAGCCGATCACGAGTCACTTCAGGCCGATACTTGTATGGACTCGAGAAAAATTATATCCAAATTTTTGTCTCAAAACTCGGCTCATTTATTTCTATACAGATTAGACTTTGAGGATTATTTTAACACTTCTATAAACTCTGAAATAAAAATGATCTCTTATATATAAATATTGCCGGATAAATTTGATACTTTAATTAAATATAAATAAAAATTTACCAATACAAAATAGGCGCTGCCACCATCTCCATGAGAGTGATGAAGGAGTAAAGAATCCAATAAGCTAACCACTGCTCATCATCCAGCTTGGACGTGCTCTCGATCGCACAAACAGAAGCATATCTTTCAATTCATTAATTTCAATTTAATAATAATAATTTATCTGAATAATATTTACACTATTTGGTTTTATTCTGATGCAATTAATCAATATAAAAATATTTTATCATTCACATTATCTGAAAAATATTTGTTCTCAATGTTAATTTTAGTAAATTTAATAATTTTTTTATATTAATCTTGCTTCATTTTTTTTTCACAAAATTTAAAATATATTTTAAAATTAATATGATGTATGTATAATATAATATAACTATATCACATTTACCTTAAAAGTAAAAACAAAAAAAGATTAGAATACTAANTATATCTAACACCTAAAGTTTAATATTTATATTTATAACCCTTGAGTGCATGAATCTATGGATTAAAATGTGTACTTCGCATTCAAGAAGTCAGCAACAATGGAATTTTGGATGTGAAATAAGAGAACGGTGTTAATTATGTTGATATGAAAGATATGTAAATACTTAAGAATTGTGTGGTGAGTGTGTAAATGCCCCAAACATGTATATATATAGCTTAATTTTTTTTCATTAATATTTGATTAAAATTCTGAACAATGTAGCCTATATATAGCTTAAATAGGCCCAACTCTTTACTTTTAATACCACGGTATTCTGAAAATGTTGAATAATTTATGAAAATGCTTAATTTATTTATTGAAATATTTAGAAATAATTTATTCTCACTTTCAAATATATTAAAAAAAACAAATAAGTGGTAAATATTAATGTTATAATCAAATTTACATTATTACTTAGAGATTAAATATAAGGGGCCGTTTGAGATTTCTTTTAATTTAATTTAATTTTGTTTTATTTTCAAATTAAATATATGTGTTAATGACTACATTTTCTTAAAACAATAAAAGCATCAACAAATTATTTTAAGTTTTTTTTTTTAAATAAGTTAATTTTTTTAAAAAAATAGAAATTTATGATAAAACAAATGTTTTTAAAAATAAAAGAAAAACAAGAAAAACAAAATTGATCCCAAACAACTCCTAAGATAAGACTGATTCTTACTCTCTAAAATTTGGTTGTTTAAGGTCAATAATTATATCTGAAATTTAATACTTGCTGGTTAATAACTTGAATTGTTTAATAATAATAATAGTATAATTTATTTCAATTACTTATAAATTAGGCAAAATAGAATGATGTTGGCTCAATCCATATCCATCTCAAATAAAAACTAATTTTTTTGTTATTTCAAACTTTGACTAACTCATTCAAATTTGACTCAAATCACCCCTTATTAAGTTTTCATAGACAAATCTTCCCCTTCTCTATCATCTACATATCTCATTACATCAATAGGAAAATGAGAGCAGGCATTATTCATAATTTAATATCCATTCCTTGTCCATCATAAAACACCTCATTCAATTTGCTATAGCTGAGGGAGCTGATTATTTTAATGTTGATAATATATAAATTTAAAAATTCATACTAATGTTCTTTTATCTTTATTTTCTCTCCACCTCTTCAATTTCTCAACTCCAAAACAAAATAGAATCAACATAATCTAATTAGATAACGAAAGCAAAGACATCTCACATTTCTTCATCCATGTTCTTCTCATTCCACCTCATTCAGACTCTCCTTCCTATTTTACAACAACAATAATAATAATAGTAATAATTAATAAATAAAATTTTATTTTTGCACTTCCAAAACTTCATAGAAAATTGAAATAAATAAATAATTACCTTCACACAATCATGCTCACCAGTCTTAACTCTATACTTCTTCAGCTGCTCTCTCACGAACCTTTCATATACGAAGGAAGCCCCTCTGAACTGTGGAAGAACGAGCCAAGCCACCACTACGAGCTTTATTTGATGCCATATTGGTATCCTTCAAAAAAATAGATAAATAAATTAATAAAATAAAATAGAGTGAGTTTACTTAAATTAAAACAAATGAGTATGATGAAAATTAGTCCCCAACTATTTATATATGGAGTTGTTTTAATCCTAGAGTTTATAAAAGTGTCATAGTAGTTTCCAAGTATGGGTAGGGCTGTTAGTGAGTGAATTTCGACCCAAATTGGGGCTGGCTTGAAATCGGCTCGAATTGATTTCTCTCGGATCAAAATTGGGTAGTGGTTCGTTATGCTTGATTTCAAGCCACCTTTGCTCGAAATTAAATTGATTTTTATCCGACTTGAAATCAAAACGAGCTGACTCAAATTTAAGTTATTTGGATTTACTCCAGCTTGAAATTAGCTCGATCCGATCTGACTCAAAATTGGAACAAGATGGTTCAAATTGAGTTAATTGGATAAATTTCAGCTCGAAGCTTGTTAGGTATGATTTTATTTAACATTATATATAACTTTTATAACTAAAAAATAATTTGAGCCGATCACGAGTCAGTTCAGGCCGATGCTTGTATGGCTTGAAATAAGCACTAGAAAAATTATATCCGAAGTTTTGTCTCAAAACTCGGCTCATTTATTTTTATACAGATTAGAGTTTGAGGATTATTTTAACACTTCTATAAACTCTGAAACAAAAATGACCTCATATATATTAATATTGCGGGATAATTTTGATAATTTAATTAAATATAAATAAAAATTTACCAATATAAAATAGGCGCTGCCACCATCTCCATGAGAGTGATGAAAGAGTAAAGAATCCAATAAGCTAACCACTGCTCATCATCCAGCTTGGACGTGCTCTCCATCGCACAAACAGAAGCATATCTTTCAATTCATTAATTTCAATTTAATAATAATAATTTATCTGAATAATATTTACACTATTTGGTTTTATTCTGATGCAATTAATCAATATAAAAATATTTTATCATTCACATTATCTGAAAAATATTTGTTCTCAATGTTAATTTTAGTAAATTTAATGATTTTTTTATATTAATCTTGCTTCATTTTTTTTCACAAAATTTAAAATATATTTTAAAATTAATATGATATATGTATAATATAATATAACTATATCACATTTACCTTAAAAGTAAAAACAAAAAATTATTAGAACACTAATATAGACAGAGAGAGGANAGCTTGGACGTGCTCTCGATCGCACAAACAGAAGCATATCTTTCAATTCATTAATTTCAATTTAATAATAATCATTCATAATATATTTCATCTGAATAATATTTACAATATTTGGTTTTATTCTGATGCAATTAATCAATATAAAAATATTTTATCATTCACATTATCAGAAATATATTTATTCTCAACGTTAATTTTAGTAAATTTAATGATTTTTTATATTAATCTTGCTTCATTTTTTTTTTTCAGAAAATTTAAAATCTATTTTAAAATTAATATGATATATGTTTAATATAATATAACTATATCACATTTACCTTAAAGTAAAAACAAAAAAAAGATTAGAACACTAATATAGACAGAGAGAGGAGAGAGAGAGAGAGAGATGANGGACCGACAAAAAAATTAATATTTACATATCTAACAACTGATATGGAGCAAAAATTAATATGACCGACAAAATAATAATAATAAACTATCATTCATTATGACTATTATCCTTATCACTATTAAATTGACCAAACTCATATCACAAATGCAAAAATCTTCTAATAAAAAATCTAAACTATAATGTTGAATATCCTGAAGGACATAGCCATCTCATACATGATGGTCATAATTAAGTTTCGGCACATCAAAATTTTATATATATAAAAAAATTATGACAATTATAGATGATTGACACTATTAAAATTGGTGACTTTTACACACTAATTGTCTTTGTCGGGTGCATATTCTACTTACGGCATCATTAGTTTGTTTTATTGTCTTGTAAAATTAAAATTATGCTTAATGATATGGTGACTCGTGGAGAAATTAATCCCATTTTATATGATTGGAGCTGAGTTTCCTTTGGATGTTAAGACGTTCTAGAGCTTTATAANACCATGTGCCGCTAATTGCTATTGGTCGCTGTCAATCGATGTTGTAACTTGAGAAATCCATAAATCATTTCTCGTTTATGAGACAAATGGTTGCAGCTGTAATCATCTTTTTATAGTAGGACCGACAAAAAAATTAATATTTACATATCTAACAACTGATATGGAGCAAAAATTAATATGACCGACAAAATAATAATAATAAACTATCATTCATTATGACTATTATCCTTATCACTATTAAATTGACCAAACTCATATCACAAATGCAAAAATCTTCTAATAAAAAATCTAAACTATAATGTTGAATATCCTGAAGGACATAGCCATCTCATACATGATGGTCATAATTAAGTTTCGGCACATCAAAATTTTATATATATAAAAAAATTATGACAATTATAGATGATTGACACTATTAAAATTGGTGACTTTTACACACTAATTGTCTTTGTCGGGTGCATATTCTACTTACGGCATCATTAGTTTGTTTTATTGTCTTGTAAAATTAAAATTATGCTTAATGATATGGTGACTCGTGGAGAAATTAATCCCATTTTATATGATTGGAGCTGAGTTTCCTTTGGATGTTAAGACGTTCTAGAGCTTTATAATCATAATAGCCTATAAACTCTTGTAAAAGGATATAGTATTATCATTGGCAATGCAAACCCTAAAAAAAATGGCATAAAATTCACTATATGTTGATTCACATTATTTAATTTTTGATGAAACGAGTAATGTAGATTTACATGCATACGACTCAATGCTTACGCAATTATATATCTAACACTTAAATTTCATTGTTAATATATTTATACAATCCTCTTCATGCATGAAAACGTGTCTTTCACTTTTTAAATGTTAAAATAACGGCATTTTTGATGTGATATGAAAGATTTGAGTGGTATAAATATAATAAAAAACATATTTTTTGTGTTAAATATGTAAATACATAAGAATTGAGTGGTCTCTCTGTACATGCCCCAAGAAAATTACATGGCCCTCTTATTTAGAGCACCTCTCTTGCCAATATTTGCCAACATTGGAAGCAACAAATGTTCTCTAATTTTATATCACAATTTAAAATATTTAAGAGCTATTAATTTTTAAAGTTGTTTTTAGGTAAAAGAAAATTTAGTATGTAATTTGGAAGCAATATTGACTATTGGGTGAGAAAAATTATTACATATAAATCATATGGACGTATTTAGAGCGTGTTAAGTCAAAACCAGATTGAGTGTATTTAGAATGTACTCCCCTAATTACACTCTAAATACATCCTAAGTATACCCAATCCGTACATGCATTGTCGATATGCAATAATCTCTAGGATGTAGGAGATCGGGTGTGGTGCGAGTAAGCCGGGGATGGAGCCCTATAGTTGTGACAACAACTTCTACGAAAAATTTTGGCAATCAATCAAATAAAATAAGTCTGAAATACAAAACAATTGAAATTCAAAATGAGTTTGAAATACACTAATATTAAACAACATTCCAAAATTTTAAAATCAAGCACCATTTTTGCTTTTTTTTTTTTTTTAATCCATGCATTCTAGATGTAATTTTTCCATTTCACATCCAACCATACGGCTAGGGGTGTAAACGAACCGAACACGAACGAACAGAGCTTATGTTCGTGTTCGGTTCGTTTGAAATTTAGTTCGTTTGAAATAAGCTCGTGTTTGAAATTGTTCGTTAAGTTGTTCTTCGTGTTCGTTTCTTAACGAACGAGTCGAACACGAGCTGTTCGCGAACAACAAGCCAGTTTGACATTCCTAATATTAATATATATATATTAATTATATAACTTATATTATATAAATATATAATATATATATCAGCATATTATTAATATAGTATATTAATATACTATTATTATTATTTTACTATATATTATAATTTATAAATTTTAATTTTTTGAATATCATAAATTTTTTATATATAATTATTTTAAATTATTTTATATTTCGAACAATAACAATTCGAACACGAACTAACGCATCACTGTTCGTGTTTGGTTCATTTAACTAACCGAACGAAAAAAACTTGTTCATGTTCGTCTTGTCTACTTATCGAACAAATCAAACACACTCATTGACGAACCGAACACGAACTGTTCGCGAACAACGAGCTTTTTTGACAGTAGCGCATGGAAATGCAAAATCTCTATTTGCATTCCCATCCAGATTTCTTTTCAAAAATAAGGTAGAATGCTCACGTAAGGATTAAAAGTTGCATTAATTGTATCTCCTACATTGAATTGAATTCCATTTAATTCTTACTATTTGAAATTGGAACCTAAAAAGCATTGGCATCACACTACTACTATGGGATAACTGATGGTAAGTATTAAGCCCTAATGAATTTGATTTATATCTATCATAGATTTGTGTAAAAATAACTATTAGACAACTCATCATGATATAAATATATTGCACTGCCTCTTAGCCAAACAAAAAGTTTGAACTTGGTGACTCATATATAATAAAATGTCAAATATCATAACNACTCTTCCTAGGGCTTGTGCTCTTGCTAACGCCAGCGTCAGCTATTGCCCTAGTAAGCTTATCTTATTACTTTGGATGCATAGATTAACAAAAGTTATCTTTTTAATTTTTTCGACTTTGAGTTTGAGTTTGAGTTCTTGTTCCAGTTTAAGTGTAAGGGGAACTGCTTTAATGTTGTTTTTTAGAAATTTTTATTATAGAAAACTGTTTTTTTTTTCTTTTCAACTTCTTCAAAGCTGCCCAAATAAATCCTAAATCTACGATAATTTATTTATTATAAAAAAATGATATTAATTTATGCTAGTTTTATAATAAGATGATAAATAAAATAATTAATTAAAAGATAAATAATAAAAAAATTACATAATATACAATAAACAATATTTATTTAAATATTTTTAATAATCTTATAAAATAAAATCTTAAAATTTAATATATCTTGATTATTATGTATTAGTATAGTTTTAAAAGAACTGGTTCACAAGCTAACGAGTCGAGTCAGGGACCATGGTTGGCTTGAGCTTGAATTGTTAGCTCGTCCATGTAGTTCTTGGGCAGCTCATCGAATTGAGCTCAAGCTGACTGATGAGAGATGGCTTTATATCTTGAAAATTTTGATTTTATTTTGCAGAACTTCATTCCTTTTATTTTATCTTTCTCTTTTTTTATTCCTCAATTTTTAATGCATGCATAAATGTGTATTTCACTTTTTAAAAATTAAAATGATAATTTTTTTTTTATGTGATGTAAAAGATTTGATTGATATGAATTTAAAAATTAAAGTATATATATTATATATGTTAATACGTAGGAATTGAGTGGTCCGTATCTAAATGCTCCTTTTTTTAATTGAGTCCAGCTTGAAGATTTGATCATTAGCTTTAGTTATAATATCATAACGATTTTGACTTTATTGGCAAAATATTACGAGCGAGTGTCCTCAGAAGTTGATCGTTTCTGTTTACGGACAATCACACGTAATATTTTCTCGTATTATAGTGAGTTAAATGAATTACTCTCGAGTTAACATTACTCTGAATCAAGACTATTCAATATAGGCCTTTGGAATTCGATCAAGAACTCGGTCATGTGTTCTCAATTTTTTGCCTTGAGTTTTCGTCCTAGTTCAAAGAAGAGAAACATTCAGATTGGAAAAGTATAANAGAGAAAAGCCCAGAAATGGCCCATAATGAAGAACTGGAGACTGCAGAGATCTGTAAGTTAAGAACTCTTCTATATGGCTTATAGAATCAACAATTTTATCCTTTTAATGGAAGAGAGAGAGAGGCCGAGAGAGAGAGGCCGAGAGAGATTTTATGGGAGAGGGGAAGAAGGAGAGGTGGTTAGGAGGGAGAGAGGATCGGATTCTTAGCTTCTATGTGGCGGCCTGCACCGACTAATTCACCATGATATAATTTAAGTTAAAAGAACTAAATATTATTAGTTGAAATTATTTATTCATATATTTTTGAAAGTTTAATGATTTATGCTATTAATATTATAATGTTTTTGGAATTATTAAGTAGCATGTTTGCATATGTCACAATGAAATCTCTGGAAATTTACTACATTCAAAGTATGATATGAAAATATTATTATGAATTTCAACAGTTACAAACTGACCTCTCAATTTGTTTTATTTTCGTTGCATGTTTAGCAAAACTTCAATTTTAGATATCTATATGTATAGAATATCTATACTTGAAAATATTCATTTCAATTTTTAAAAATTAAAATAATGATATTTTTGATGCGATGAAAGATTTGAGTGGTATCAATGTAAAAAGTAAAGTTACTCTTAGATATGTGAATACATAGGAATCGAGTGTTATGTATGTAAATAACCCCTTTTTAAGAATGTTCTGATTTTGGCCAAACCATTGTAAATTTTATAAAAATTTAAAAATAAATGTTGAGGTTTTCGTTTCTATAAAATTATATATATATATATATATATATGATACAACTCTAGCAAATCTCCATTATTTGACATGAATGCTGAGGTATGACATAGATTTTTAGATGACTTTTTAAGCATGAAATAAATCTCAATAGAAAGCCTTACGGAACTATGATTTAAACAAACTTGTAGTTAAACTGACCGGTTCAACAAGAAGAACATAAGTTTATCAAAATTAGTCTAATCCGAACCAAATCAACCCTAGATCAAGCCATTGAGCCACTTTTCAATGTTGTATGGACATATTTGGAAGATGAAACGAATGTCGATTTTGACAAGTCAATAGTAAAATAGAGTGTCTTGACAAAACGAATCCAACGAGCCCAAGTTCACTCAATTTTGATATCATTAAGAAACTCTAATGTTCATAAAATGTTATTTGCTCGAGGAAAGTTCTCTGAGCTGTTCAATCAAAGTGATTCATATTTATGTATTAATTGCACATAAACTCTATAAATATAACCTCAACCCTCTTATGAGAGGGGAGGAGAGCTTGAGACTTTAAGAAAGATTTGAACCATTGAGACAAGTGGTTGCAGCCAGTCAACCAACAACCGTTGTTAACCACCATCGACTGTTGTCGACCACTACAGACCATCATCACCAACCACCAATGTTTGTAGAATACCGTCGACCGCCGTCGATCACCACCAACCACCGTCGACTACCACTAACTAGGTGCCGCTAATTACTATTGGTCGTTGCTAGTCGATGTTGTAACTTGGGAAATCCATCAATCATTTCTCGTTTATGAGACAAGTGGTGGCAACTGTAATCATCTTTTTTTAGTAGAACTTTTCAGCTGGGTAGGACCATACGATTTTTTTCTTTTCAGGTTTTTCACATAAAAATTTATGGTATCATTATTAGTTTATTTTTTTTCTAAGTGTGTTTAAATTTTTGTGCTACGCTAAGAAGATAATCTACGACTTTACTGTCGTGAATATATATATTTATATATGTATATAATTTTTCTGTGAAAGATATAAAAAAATTATTCAAAAAATCTTCTAATAAAAAATCTAAACTATAATGTTGAATATCCTGAAGGCATAGCCCTCTCATACATGATGGTCATAATTAAGTTTCGGCACATCAAAATTTTATATATAAAAAAAAAATTATGAAAACTATTTTTCAATTGGTGACTTTTACACACTAATTGTCTTTGTCGGGTGCATATCCTACTTAAAGTAATCCCATTTTATATGATTGGAGCTGAGTTTCTTTTGGATGTTAAGACGTTCTAGAGCTTTATAAACCCTATAAACACTTGTAAAAGGATATAATATTATCATTGGCAATGCAAACCATACAAAAAATGGCATAAAATCCACAATATGTTGATTCACATTATTTAATTTTCGATGAAACGAGTAATTAGATTTACGTGCTTACACAATTATATATCTAAAACCTAAATTTCATTGTTAACATATATATGCAATCCTACTTATGCATGAAAATATGTCTTTCACTTTTTAAATGTTAAAATAACGGTATTTTTGATGTGATATGAAAGATTTGAGTAGTATAAATATAAAAAAAAAACATATTTTTTGTGTTAACTATGTAAATACATAAGAATTGAGTGGTATCTTTGTACATGCCCCAAGAAAATTACATGACCCTCTTATTTAGAGCACCTCTCTTGCCAACATTTGCCAACATTGGAAGCAACAAATGTTCTCTAATTTTATATCACAATCTAAAATATTTAAGAGCTATAAATTTTTAAAGCTGTTTTTAGGTAAAAGAAAATTTAGTATGTAATTTGGAAGCAATATTGACAGATAGGTGAGAAAAATTATTACATACAAATCATATGGACGTATTTAGAGTGTGTTAAGACAAAACCAGATTGAGTGTATTTAGAATGTACTCCCCTAATTACACTCTAAATACATCCTAAGCATACCCAAATCCGTACATGCATTATCAGTATGCAATAATCTCTAGGATGTAGGAGATCAGGTGTGGTGCAAGTAAGCAGGGGATGGAGCCCTACAGTTGTGACAACAATTTCTACGAAAAATTTTGACAATCAATCAAATAAAATAAGTCTGAAACACAACACAATTGAAATTCAGAATGAGTTTGAAATCCACTAACATTAAACAGCATTCCAAAATTTTAAAATCAAACACCATTTTTGTTTTTTTTTGTTAATCCATGCATTCTGGATGTAATTTTCCCATTTCACATCCAACCACACGGCGCATGGAAATGCAAAATCTCTATTTGCATTCTCATCCGGATTTCTTTTCAAAAATAAGGTAGAATGCTCACGTAAGGATTAAAAGTTGCATTAATTGTGTCTCCTACATTGAATTGAATTCCATTTAATTCTTACTATTTGAAATTGGAACCTAAAAAAGCATTGGCATCACACTACTACTACGGGATAACTGCTGGTAAGTATTAAGTCCTAATGAATTATTCTTAAAATTTTGAATTTGATTTATATCTATCATAGATTTGTGTAAAAATAACTATTAGACAACTCATCATGATATAAATATATTGCACTGCCTCTTAGCCAGACAAAAAGTTTGAACTTGGTGGCTCATATATAATAATATGTCAAATATCATAATGTGGGATCCATGTCATGCATGCTATTGAATCTTGATTTGTCCATGAATCACACCTCAAGAGTTAGAGCCTAAGAAATGAGAGAAATAATACAATCATAATAAATAGTAAAATTTATTGTTTATTAGTCATTTCTCATAAAATGATTAACATATTTATAAGTGAGAAGATACAATATGTGATATTATACTTCTAAGCTAGTTTTAATGCGAGCTATGCATATTATTCTAGATATTTTACATGTATGAGTTTATTGTTCAGCTGCCTTAGGGCTCGATCGACTAGGCTGAGTCGTTGTA
>JXCR01142370.1:49625-83865 GCA_002079205.1 Phalaenopsis hybrid cultivar | reverse complement strand
TTTTTAGCCGATCGGCTGGTCCAAGTCAGCAAAACTGATTCAATCGGCTAGACTTTGACGATCAGTTGATCTAGTTTGACTATCAACCCTGAATCCTTAGATGAGAAAGGTCTATCAGATGAAACAAAATTAGGCTATCAAACAAATAATAAATTGCTGCAACCTGATAGATAACTCACTCTTTGCCTTGGAGATCATTCAAACTGACTGTGAGGCTTTATTGTATTGTTAATTATTGGCTTTAATGAGGAATCTCGGGAGGTGTTTGTGGGACGACTGGTGATGTGAAGAAACTGGATTCTTTACTCAGGTCAAATTTATCGAGAAGTAGGTATGTGATAATTTGATTATCTTTATTGCTTAAGTCCAATCAGCTTAGAGATTGATTATTCTTTTTGTTCTTCTCCTGATTTGATTATTTTTGTCATTTGCTTAGATAAGTGATCGTATTACTCTCTTTTCGGTGAGTCCTCCTTATTTGTACTTATTTCATTAGGGATCACTGAATCTCCTTGGGATCTATGTTGGCTCATTCTTGATGTAAAATAAACAAAAATTAATTAATGATAAATCTAAAAACGTTAAATTCAGTTAAATAAATAATGCATGTGTGTATATATATATCAATATATAATAATAATAATATAAATATAAATACCGACGGCCGTCCAACTTGAACTAAATCCGCCACTGTCCACCACCTTATCAGCCGCATTAATACTCCGCAACGCAACTCCCATCCACCCCCATTCAATGCTTCTCTCTACTAATATCTCTGCTAGGCATTACCACAAACAACTTGTGAGCACACTAGAACCCAACCCCATGGCTCCCTTTCGCATCCCCCTCTTCTCCCNTGAATTGAATTCCATTTAATTCTTACTATTTGAAATTGGAACCTAAAAAGCATTGGCATCACACTACTACTAAGGGATAACTGATGGCAAGTATTAAGTCCTAATGAATTATTCTAATAATTTTGAATTTGATTTATATCTATCATAGATTTGTGTAAAAATAACTATTAGACAACTCATCATGATATAAATATATTGCACTGCCTCTTAGCCAAACAAAAAGTTTGAACTTGGTGACTCGCATATAATAAAATGTCAAATACCATAATGTGGAATCCATGTCATGCATACTATTGAATCTTGATTTGTCCATGAATCACAGCTCAAGAGTTAGAGCTAAGAAACGAGAGAAAGAACACAATCTTAATAAATAGTAAAATTTATTGTTTATTAGTCATTTCTCATAAAATGATTGACCTATTTATAAGTGAGAAGATATAAAATGTGATATTATATTTCTAACTCAGTTTTAATGCAAGCTATACAGATTGTTCTAGATATTTTACATGTATGGGCTTATTGTTCGGTTGCCTTAGGGCTCGATCGACTAGGCTGAGTCGTTGTAGTCGGTCGTCTGGTCCAAGTCAGCAAAACTGATTCAATCGACTATACTTTTACGATCAGTTGATCTAGTTTGACTATCAAGCCTCAATTCTTAGATGAGAAAGGTCTATCAGATGAAACAAAATTAGACTATCAAACAAATGGTGAATCACTGCAACCTGATAGATAATTCACTCTTTGCTTTGGAGATCATTCAAAATGACTGTGAGGCTTTATTGTATCGATAATTCTTGGCTTTAATGAGGAATCTCGGAAGGTGTTTGTGGGCTGACTGGTGATGTGAAGAAACTGGATTCTTTACTCAGGTCAAATTAATCGAGAAATAGGTCTGTGATGATTTGATTATCTTTATTGCTTAAGTCCAATCAGCTTAGAGATTGATTATTCTTTTTATTCTTCTCCTGATTCAATTATTTTTTACCTTTGCTCAGATAAGTGAACATCTTACTCTCTTTTCGATGGGTCATCTTTATTTGTACCTATTTCGTTAGGGATCTCTGAATCTCCTCGGGATCTACGTTGGCTCATTCTTGATGTAAAATAAAAAAAAATTAACTAATGATAAATCTAAAAACGTTAAATTCAGTTAAATAAATAATGCATGTATGTATATAATAATAATAATAATAATAATAATAATAATAATAATAATAATAATAATAATAATAATAATAAGATAAATACCGACGGCCGTCCAACTTGAACTAAATCCACCACTGTCCACCACCTTATCAGCCGCATTAATACTCCGCAACGCAACTCCCATCCACCCCCAATCAATGCTCCTCTCTACTAATATCCCAGCTAGGCATTAGCACAAACACCTTGTGAGCACACTAGAACCCAACCCCATGGCTCCCTTTCGCATCCTCCTCTTCTCCCTCCTCCTTCTCCTACTCTTCTTCGCCGCCGCGAGAGCGAGCGACGCTCCATCAATCGACCAAAACTGCGCAACGGAGGCTTCGAAGCTGACCGATTGTTTGGGATATGCGAGCGGACAGGAGGCGGCGCCGACAGGGAAGTGCTGCGGATCGGTGACGGAGATGAGGGGTGAGGATCCGGCTTGCCTTTGTCTTGTTATTCGACAGGCTCACGCCGGTGGTGGCGGGTTTTCAGCTTTTCATCTCCGGCTGGATCGTCTTCTTACTCTTCCTAGGGCTTGTGCTCTTGCTAACGCCAGCGTCAGCTATTGCCCTAGTAAGCTTATCTTATTACTTAGGATGCATAGATTAACAACAGTTATCTTTTTAATTTTTTCGACTTTGAGTTTGAGTTATTGTTCCAGTTTAAGTGTAGGAAAATATTTGTGTACGTAAGACGTATGTAGTGATGCGTACGTCCAGGGGTTATTCAAGGGGTGCATGAGGGTTATATCGGGGTTATACCCTTCTGTAACCCTCTCTGTAATCTCTTTGTAAACTACATGTATCCTACAAATGAGTTCTATGCTTCTGTAATTTTATGGGTACAAATAAATTACACGGAGGTTACAAGGGAATTACACGAAAATTACAGGGTGGTATAAACTGGATATAACCCCATGTACCCCCTAAATAACCCTTGTCGTACGCAGCGCCACGTACATCTTATGTACGCAAATATTTTCCGTGTAAGGGGAACTACTTTAATGTTGTTTTTTAGAAATTTTTATTATAAAAAAGTGTTTTTTTTTTTCTTTGCTAGAAAGTCGTGTTATACTTTTTGAAAATAAAATAAATTTGTAATAGGTAAAGTAGCTTTTTTTTAAATTAATTTTTTCCCTAAATCTACGCCAATTTATTTATTATCAAAAAAAGAAAATGATATTAATTTATACTAGCTTTATAATAAGATGATAAATAAAATAAATAATTAAAATATAAATAATAAAAAATCACATAATATACAATAAAAAATATTTATTTAAATATTTTTAATAATCTTATAAGATAAAATCTTAAAATTCAATATATCTTGATTATTATGTATTACTATTGTTTTAAAAGATTCAACTCACAAGCTAATGAGTCGAGTCAGGGATCATGGTTGGCTTGAGCTTGAATTGTTAGCTTGTCCATCTAGTTCTCGAGCAGCTCATTGAATTGAGCTCAAGCTGACTGATGAGAGATGGCTTTATATCTTGAAAATTTTGATTTTATTTTGCAAAACTTTATTCCCTTTATTTTATCTTTCTCTTTTTTTATTCTTCAATTTTTAATGCATACCGTCTATCCAATGCATAAAGGTGTATTTCACTTTTTAAAAGTTAAAATGATAATTTTTTTTTTATGTGATGTAAAAGATTTGGTTGATATGAATATAAAAATTAAAATATTTATATTATATATGTTAATACATAGGAATTGAGTGGTCTGTATCTAAATATCTAAATGCTCCTTTTTTTAATTGAGTCCAGCTTGAATATTTGATCATTAGCTTTAGTCATAATGTCATAACGATTTTGAATTTATTGGCAAAATATTATGTGTGAGTGCCCTCAGAAGTTGTTCGCTTCTGTTTGAGGACAACCACACGTAATATTTTCTCGTATTATAGTGAGTTAAATGAATTACTCTCGAGTTAACATTACTCTGAATCAAGACTATTCAATATGGGCCTTTGGAATTCCATCAAGAACTCGGTCATGTGTTCTCATTTTTTCGCCTTGAGTTTTCGTCCTAGTTCGAAGAAGAGAAACATTCAGATTGGAAAGGATAGACAGTAATTTGAGGATGCTGATAACTCTAGAAATTAGGAAGGTGGAGAGAACAACAAAATACATAATAGATTAATATGTTCTAGTTTTTGAACTCAGTGACAGATCTACTTTTTTATTATATTAATATGTTTTAATGCTAAGAAACTTAGACTCCAATCCATAACTGTTTATTTTTTGGATGAATTCCATAAATACCACTTAAATCCTATGTCTTTACATATCTAACACCTAAGCTTCAAGTTTTTACATATATACCGGACATTGACGAGAGTCTAGGTGTTAGATATTTGAATATGTAGACATTGTGAAACATTGTAAAAGGTTTCTAATTACATAATTTACTGTTACAGAGCTTCTGAATTTACCTCCCAATTCACCGGACATTGCTATCTTCACCAACGCTTCTTATGGTAAAATCTGTAAAGAAGTTTTTGTCTACTGATTTAAAATTTCATCAGCTGAAAGCTTTCTCACACTTCTGTTGCAGCAAACTCCTCAACCGCTACATCTGCAAATACTGAATCTCCTTCAGAAGCTGCCATGAAACTGAGTTCTACTGTTTTTCTCATGACTGCACTATCTGCTATNAAAAATCAAATTAGAGTTGTAGTTTATTCCTTGGCAAGAGGCACATAATAATAATAATAATAATAATAATAATAATATGTGGGGAGTGGCATAACTTTCAAGTGGGCCCAACGCCACCTGAAAACTTATAATTAGCACTTATATTCTTTCATAAGCAATAACACTATAATTAATGTTGGGACCATAAGGTTTAAAAATATTCAAGCAACATAAAAATTGTGGCCCTTTTAGTTTCTTTGTCTATATATATATATATGTGTGAGTATGTATGATAGGACACTTAACAATAGCATCACTCAATTCTTTTCTAATTACATATATAACATTTAAATTTAACTTTTTTATATTTATACCATTAAAATCTTACATATCATATCAAAAATATTATTATTTTAACTTCTAAAAAAATGAAATACAAATATTCATGTATAGATACGATATCATATATGTTTACATGTTAGATCTATAAATACATGAGAATGAAATGACATGTATGTAAATCTTCCTTTTTTAATTATTTTTGTCATGAACTTTTAAATAAGAAAAAAAACAGAAGAAAAGATATATCATTTTATTTCTTCAAATAAATTCATAATAATATTTAAATGGGTTCCATTTGTCCAAAAAAAACCCAATTAATTAAAAAAAAACATTTAATATTAAATAAGCATATATCCTAAAAGGACACAAAAAAATTTTTCCTATTAAAAATTATAGCTGATATTATGGCAGAAGATGTCCTGCGGGAGAAATTATTGCATCAGGACATCCGATATAAATTTGCATAAGATGTTTAATAACATGGGTCATATGACAATTTGGGTGTCCATTATAAGATTTAAATGGGTTCCATTTGTCAAAAAAAAAAAACTACCAATTAATTTACAAAAAAGAAAAAAAAAACATTTAATATTAAATAAGCAAATATCCCAAAAAGATACATTTTTTTTCCTATAAAAAAATATCTGATATTATGCTAGAAGGTGCCCTCCAATAGAAATTGTTGCATGAGGATATCTTATATAAATTTGCATAAGTTGTTCAATAATAGGGGTCATGTGGCAATTTGGGTCCACTGACATACACGATTTGAGCATGGGTCGCCACGTGACATTCTGTCAATGAACAATTGAAACAAATTTATATCACATTTACTAATCCAATAATTTTTCCAACCCAAGTGGCTGTTGATCTGATGCACCTAATTTCTCCACACTGAAACTAAAGTTCTCCGGAGAATCCCCCGAATCTAGGAAAATATTTGCGTACATAAGATGTACGCAGCGTTGCGTACATCAGAGGTTATTCAGGCGGTACAGGGGAGTTATATCCGGGTTATACCCCACTGTAACTTCTGTGTAATTCCCTTGTAACCTCCGTGTAACTTATTTGTATTTATGAAATTACATAAGTACGGAACTTATTTGTAGGTTACAAGGAGTTTACATAGAAGTATAACTTCGATATAACCCCCTCCCCCTGCCTATTTTCCCGGAATCTAGGGTTTCGGCTTCCCCCTTTCGATCGGCGATGGAATCCAACGCAGCAGCTAGGGTTTTCGATGAGGACTACTACCGCACTGGGCTNAGAAAACTGTTTTTTTTTTTTTTTCTTCTTCAAAGCTGCCCCAAATAAATCCTAAATCTACGCCAATTTATTTATTATTAAAAAGATAAAATGATATTAATTTATGCTAGTTTTATAATAAGATGATAAATAAAATAATTAAATAAAAGATAAATAATAAAAAATCACATAATATACAATAAAAAAATATTTATTTAAATATTTTTTATAATCTTATAAGATAAAATCTGAAAATGTAATATATCTTGATTATTATGTATTACTATTGTTGTAAAAGAACCAGCTCATAAGCTAACGAGTCGAGTCAGGGATCATGGTTGGCTTGAGCTCGAATTGTTAGCTCGTCCATCTAGTTCTTGGGCAGCTTATCGAATTGAGCTCAAGCTGACTGATGAGAGATGGCTTTATACCTTGAAAATTTTGATTTTATTTTGCAAAACTTTATTCCCTTTATTTTATCTTTCTCTTTTGTTATTCCTCAATTTTTAATGCATACCGTCTATCCAATGCATAAAGGTGTATTTCACTTTTTAAAAGTTAAAATGATGATTTTTTTTTTATGTGATGTAAAATATTTGGTTGATATGAATATAAAAATTAAAGTATATATATTATATATGTTAATACATAGGAATTGAGTGGTCTGTATCTAAATGCTCCTTTTTTTAATTGAGTCCAGCTTGAAGATTTGATCATTAGCTTTAGTTATAATGTCATAACGATTTTGAATTTATTGGCAAAATATTATGTGTGAGTGTCCTCAGAAGTTGTTCGCTTCTGTTTGCAGATAATCAACGTAATATTTTCTCGTATTATAGTGAGTTAAATGAATTACTCTCGAGTTAACATTACTCTGAATCAAGACTAATCAATATAGGCCTTTGGAATTAGATCAAGAACTCGGTCATGTGTTCTCATTTTTTCGCCTTGAGTTTTCGTCCTAGTTCAAAGAAGAGAAACATTCAGATTGGAAAGGATAAACAGTAATTTGAGGATGCTGATAACTCTAGAAATTAGGAAGGTGGAGAAGAACAACAAAATGCATAATAGATTAATATGTTTTAGTTTTTGAACTCAGAGATAGATCTACTTTTTTATCATATTAATATCTTTTAATGCTAAGAAACTTTGACTCCAATCCTTAACTGTTTATTCTTTGGATGATTTACTTAAATACCACTTAAATCCTATGTCTTTACATATCTAACACCAAAGCTTCAAGTTTTTACATATATATATACTGCCTTACCTAATCATGAAAAGGTGTATTTCACTTTTTAAAAGTTAAAACTTTGACGAGAGTCTAGGTGTTAGATATGTGAATATGTAGACATTGTGAAACATTGTAAAAGGTTTCTAATTATTACATAATTTACTGTTACAGAGCTTCTGAATTTACCTCCCAATTCACCGGACATTGCGATCTTCACCAATGCATCTTATGGTAAAATCTGTAAAGAAGTTTTTGTCTACTAATTTAAAATTTTCATCAGCTGAAAGCTTTCTCACACTTTTTGTTGCAGCAAACTCCTCAACCGCTACATCTGCAAATACTGAATCTCCTTCAGAAGCTGCCATGAAACTGAGTTCTACTGTTTTTCTCATGACTGCACTATCTGCTATATTCTTTCTGTTCTTCCAATTAGGAGCTTGAAATTGTTGGCTTAATCTTTCTTTTTTTGTTTTTTTTTTTTGTTTTTTGGCAAAATAAGTTAAGAACGTTTGAGGTGAAATTAGAGTTGCATTTTCCATTTACACCCCTCAGCAAAGGCTTATTATCAGGAATTGTATTCAGAGACCTTTTTTTTTTTTTAACTTCTTTGTTTGGATCTTGTTGAATGTGCAATTTTTATGGCCATATGCAAAATGGCACTCATGGTAAATTTAATTACATCTATGGTTAGTAAAATGTGGTGCCTGATTAATTTGATATTGTGTGGTGCTTAAACACATTGATTCTTAAAGTTAATCCTCAGTTACTTTTATGGAATCAAAAATCAAATTAGAGTTGAAGTATATTCCTTGCCAAGAGGCACATAATAATAATAATAATAATAATAATAATAATATGTGGGGAGTGGCATAACTATCAAGTGGGCCCAACGCCACCTGAAAACTTATAATTAGTACTTATTTTCTTTCCTAAGCAAAGATACTATAATTAATGTTGGGTCCATGAGGTTTNTTTTGTTTGGATGTTGTTGAATGTGCAATTTTTATGGCCATATGCAAAATGGCTCTCATGGTAAATTTAATTGCATCTAAGTTTAGTAAAATGTGGTGCCTAAACACATTGATTCTTAATGTTAATCCACAGTTACTTTTATGGATTANTTCTCATGACTGCACTATCTGCTATATTCTTTCTGTTCTTCCAATTAGGAGCTTGAAATTGTTGGCTTAATCCTTCTTTTTTTGTTTTGTTTTTTTTTTTGGCAAAATAAGTTAAGAATGTATGAGGTGAAATTAGAGTTGCATTTTCCATTTACACCCCTCAGCAAAGGCTTATTGTCAGGAATTGTATTCAGAGACCTTTTTTTTTAAAACTTTTTTGTTTGGATGTTGTTGAATGTGCAATTTTTATGGCCATATGCAAAATGGCTCTCATGGTAAATTTAATTACATCTAAGTTTAGTAAAATGTGGTGCCTAAACACATTGATTCTTAATGTTAATCTACAGTTGCTTTTATGGATTCAAAAATCAAATTAGAGTTGTAGTTTATTCCTTGGCAAGAGGCACATAATAATAATAATAATAATAATAATAATATGTGGGGAGTGGCATAACTTTCAAGTGGGCCCAACGCCACCTGAAAACTTATAATTAGCACTTATATTCTTTCATAAGCAATAACACTATAATTAATGTTGGGACCATAAGGTTTAAAAATATTCAAGCAAATTAAAAATTGTGGCCTTTTTAGTTTCTTTGTATATATATATATATATATATTATGTATGTATGCATGATAGGACACTTAACAATGACATCACTCAATTCTTTTCTAATTACATATATAACATTTAAATTTAACTATTTTATATTTATACCATTAAAATCTTACATATCATATAAAAAATATTATTATTTTAACTTCTAAAAAAATGAAATACAAATATTCATGTATAGATATGATATCATATATGTTTACATGTTAGATCTATAAATACATGAGAATGAAATGACATGTATGTAAATCTTCCTTTTTTAATTATTTTTGTCATGAACTTTTAAATAAGAAAAAAAACAGAAGAAAATATATATCATTTTTTTTCTTCAAATAAATTCATAATAATATTTAAATGGGTTCCATTTGTCCAAAAAAAAAAAACCAATTAATTAAAAAAAAACATTTAATATTAAATAAGCATATATCTTAAAAGGACACAAAAAAAATTTTTCCTATTAAAAATTATAGCTGATATTATGACAGAAGATGTCCTACGGGAAAAATTATTGCATTATATAAATTTGCATAAGATGTTTAATAACATGGGTCGTATGACAGTTTGGGTGCCCATTATAAGATTTAAAAAAAAAAAAACTACCAATTAATTTACAAAAAAGAAAAAAAAACTTTTAATATTAAATAAGAAAATATCCCAAAAAGATACATATTTTTTTCCTATAAAAAATATATCCGATATTATGCTAGAAGGTGCCCTCCAAGAGAAATTGTTGCATGAGGACATAGTATATAAATTTGCATAAGTTGTCCAATAATATGGGTCATGTGGCAATTTGGGTCCACTGACATACACAGTTTAGGCATGGGTCGCCATGTGACACTCTGTCAATGAACAACTGATACAAATTTATATCACATTTACTAATCCAATAATTTTTCCAACCCAGGTGGCAGCTGATCTGGTGCACCTAATTTCTCCACACTGAAACTAAAGTTCTTCAGAGAATCCCCTGAATCTAGGAAAATATTTGAGTACATAAAATGTACGCAGCGCTGCGTACATCAATGGTTATTTAGTCGATACAGAGGAGTTATATCCAGGTTATACCCCCCGTAACTTCTGTGTAATTCTCTTGTAACCTCCGTGTAACTTATTTGTATCCAAGAAATTACGTACCTGAATAACCCCCGGACCTAGCAGCGCTGAGTTTACGCAAATATTTTCCCCGAATCTAGGGTTTCGGCTCTGGTCTTTATCAAGAGAACTCGGCGCTGTATTTTGAAGGGGTGAAGATTCATGGCGTCGCCGGAATCACCGCTAAACTGTAGAACTTCCATTCCAGCAATGCCAACACAAAATCTCCACCATTGATTGCCAGACCTCTGTACCCGCCGGCGGAGTGATCGTCTTCGTCAGCGGATCTATCCAGCTCGCCGGCGGACAACACGCGCTCAATTTCAGTCAGGTTTTGAAATTACCGATTTCTTGATCTGATAATGGATATGAGTGATAGTTGTTCTGAACGGTGTTGTTGCTGGATTGATTGACTGATTGTGTTAATCAGAAGATGTTGATTTGAATAGATTAAGATTATTTGTGATTTGGTATGAATTCTTTTTTGAAGAGTTTTTTTATAATTGGGGATTATGTTTTGGTTCTTGATTAAATCACTTCAATGAATAAATCTCTTTTCACTTGACAAGTATTGATGACATAATCATTAACTTCAATAGATCTTTGATGCAACTTTATAGCTACTTATTCTTCCTAAAAGATTTGATTCTTATATAATTAATATAATTTGTAACACTTATGTTCTCTTCAATTTATTATTTGGTTATATGTAGTTAAACTCCAATATCGATTTCAAACTCTCACAAAACTCACAAAATGATGATTTCATTTTCACTTTCAGAATGAGTGAAAATAAAATCACCACCAACAACAACAAGCACTAGGTGGCTTTTTTGAACTACCAAACTGATGTATTTATGCCTGCCGTGATCAAACTATTGGGAGTTTGATAAAATTGAAAAAAATGTGGGTTGGGGTTTTACCATCAATTTTGATATTTGAGTGAGGATTTGAAAAATGGGTGAAAGAGGGCATTTGATTTGTAAATAGCTAGTTTTGGATGATCCGTATGAATTGCCCCTACGTATTTACATATCAAACACCCACTTTCTTATTTACATGCATAACATTCAAATTCTTAACATCACTTCAAAAATATCACTGTAATTATCTTTTCAAAAGTGAAGTACACCTTCTCATGCATAGGTTAGGTATTATACATGTAATGTACACATCAAGCTTTAGGTTTTAATTATGTAAATGCATAAGAATTGTGTAGTACGTTTGTAAATCTTCCTTTTTCTTAAAAATTTATGGCATTGTTTTGGTATTATTTGGCGCACGTAGCTGAAACCGGTGCTTCACACGCTCTGCCGGCCGAATCATCGGGGAAATTATTCTGTAGGTGTCACACATAATATATTGTTGTGTACAACAAGTGAGATAATATGATGGTGAAATTGACTGATTGTCTCTTATCTTTTTCTCTCTTATCCATCTCTTCCTCTGTTCATCGAGTAACACTAATCTTATATTTTTCAGCACCTTATGAACCCAACACACTGATACATCTATGGACAAACCTTAAAACTTATGGAAGATTTACGTACATACCTCTCAATTTCGATTTTGTTACATATCTAACTTCATTTTTTATGTGATATGAAAGATTTGGGTGGTATAAATAAAAAGCAAAGTTTAGTTGTTAGATATGTAAATACTTAATAATTGGGTGGTATATATGTAAATGCTCCTAAAGTTATATTCTGATTTTCTATTTGACTATTTTACAGAAAATAATTTGCGTTTTCTCTGCTACAGATGTTTCATTTGATGATCCCAACGCCACAAGGTAGCTTCTCTGTGCTGAATGACATTTTCAGGCTGAACTATGCTTGAGAAGCTGAAAAGGTTGGTGCTTTTTCTATTTGAATTACAAAAATACCATCTATACTATCCTGCTTCTAGGCTTCTGAACAAATTCCTGCGTATGATATCTTCTCTTATGCCTCTTTTATCTTTATTAGGCATTTACATGCATACCACCAAATTCCTGCGTATTTTACATATCTAACATCTAAATTTTAGTTTTTACATTAATACCGCTCAAAATTTTCATATTATTTTAAAAATGCCACCATTTTAACTTTTAAATAGTGAAGTACACATTTTCATGCATAGGTGTGGTGGCATGTAGCTAAAAATTAAACTTTAGTTGTTAGACATGGAAGTACATAAGAATTGAGTGGTATTTATGTAAATGCCCCATAAAGAAAAAGTCGAGTCGCGCAAGTGCCTATTCTAGCTTGACCTCGCTAAGAGTTTGTTCGAGCTCGGTTTATATAGGGTCTTATCGTGCTTATTAAGGGGCAGCTTATTTGACTTAACAAACGAGCCTTGATTAAGCCTTACTTGAGCTTTGTATAAACACTATTGGGAAAATCTGACTGAGCCAAATCAAATAAAGTTTGTCAAGCCTAAAAATAAATATTTAAACTAGACTTTTCATGAATGAGCTACCGTCATGACATAATTGAGCTTATTCACGAGCTTTAAATGATATTATTCATGAACATAAATGAATCAAACAATTTATTGTTTGAACTTGTTCTTTTAGTATAATAGTACCTATTAAAGTGTTCAGAGCTCGTTCGATTAATTAATCAAATGATCTGTTTGTTGTTAATTTGCGAGAAAAGATAATCTGGTGATGGCAGCCTGATCGAATTCTGTTTAGGAGGAGCTTAAAATTATCGAATTAGCTCTGAGATAAGCTGAATTCATGATTAATCAATTAAAATCTATGTTTCATTAGTATTACATTTTGTTAGTTCCATTTTGATTAAGTTTGAGGGATCAAATTTTGACTTTTTTTGGAAGTCCAAGTTAAGATAAGTTGTCTTTAAGATTTGTGCTTGGCTTTGACAATATGAATAAAGCTAATAATAAGAGCTTCTTTATGTAAATGTGAAGATATAAAAACAGAGGGGCATTCAACCAAATACTTTTGTTAAAAAAAAATTAGACTATTTTTAATGCAACCCAACAATCATGATTAACATTTGTATCAACACATTTAAGCAAAGATGGAAAAGAATTATAGAAGAAAAAAAAATAAAATAAAAAGAAAGTTTTATAGAAAGATAGAGAGGTCAAGCAGCATGTATGTGAATTCCAATAGCGATAACAAGAATGGTGAGTATGCAAAAGAAGAGAACACTATGAACGAGAATAGCAATTGCGCTCGTCCCCATGTTTCCCAACTCGATCACCCTCGCCNTCTCTGCTACAGATGTTTCATCTGATGATCCCAACGCCACAAGGTAGCTTCTCTGTGCTGAATGACATTTTCTGGCTGAACTATGCTTGAGAAGCTGAAAAGGTTGGTTCTTTTTCTATTTGAATTACAAAAATACCATCTATACTATCCTGCTTCTAGGCTTCTGAACAAGGTTTTTTTTTTAATTATTTCTTAATTATTATGTTTTTATTTTTGGCCTCTTCTCGGGCCAATATATGAAGCATGTTGATTAAACTCTGGTTAAATTTTAATTCTGCAAAAAATGTGTAATTTCTGCTTGTGAAAATGCTAAATCCAGCAGGGTGCCTTTCTGCCAAGGGAAAAAAAAAGTAGCCATTTCTCTCAGTTCTGAAGCTTCTAGGCTGGAAAAATGATATCTTCTGGTATGCCTCTTTTATCTTTATGAGGCATTTACTTGCATACCACCGAATTCCTGCGTATTTTACATATCTAACATCTAAATTTTAGTTTTTACATTAATACCGCTCAAAATTTTCATATTATTTTAAAAATGCCACCATTTTAACTTTTAAATAGTGAAATACACGTTTTCATGCATAGGTGTGGTGGCATGTAGCTAAAAATTTAACTTTAGTTGTTAGACATGTAAGTGCATAAGAATTGAGTGGTATTTATGTAAATGCCCCATAAAGAAATAGTCGAGTCGGGCAAGTGCCTATTCTAGCTTGACCTTGCTAAGAGTTTGTTCGAGCTCGGTTTATATAGGGTCTTATCTTGCTTATTAAGGGGCAGCTTATTTGACATAACAAACGAGCCTTGATTAAGCCTTACTTGAGCTTTGTATAAACACTGTATTGGGAAAAACTGACTGAGCCAAATCAAATAAAGTTTGTCAAGCCTAAAAATAAATATTTAAACTAGACTTTTCATGAATGAGCTACCATCAAGACATAATTGAGCTTATTCACGAGCTTTAAATGATATTATTCATGAACATAAGTGAATCAAACAATTTATTGTTTGAACTTGTTCTTTTAGTATAATAGTACCTATTAAAGTGTTCAGAACTCGTTGAATTAATTAATCAAATGATCTGTTTGTTGTTAATTTGCGAGAAAAAATAATTTGCTGATGGCAGCCTGATCGAATTCTGTTTAGGAGGAACTTAAAATTATCGAATTAGCTCTGAGATAAGCCGAATTCATGATTAATCAATTAAAATCTATGTTTCATTAGTATTACATTTTGTTAGTTCCATTTTGATTAAGTTTGAGGGATCAAATTTTGATTTTTTTTTTTGGCAAGTCCAAGTTAAGATAAGTTGTCTTTAAGATTTGTGCTTGGCTTTGACAATATGAATAAAGCTAATAATAAGAGCTTCTTTATGTAAATGTGAAGATATAAAAACAGAGGGGCATTCAACCAAATACTTTTGTTAAAAAAAATTAGACTATTTTTAATGCAACCCAACAATCATGATTAACATTTGTATCAACACATTTAAGCAAAGATGGAAAAGAATTATAGAAGAAAAAAAAAAAGAAAATAAAAAGAAAGTTTTATAGAAAGATAGAGAGGTCAAGCAGCATGTATGTGAATCCCAATAGCGATAACAAGAATGGTGAGTATGCAAAAGAAGAGAACACTATGAACGAGAATCGCAAATGCACTCGTCCCCATGTTTCCTAACTCGATCACCCTCGCTCTCGCCGGTAATNTATATATATATATATATATATATATATACCCAAAATTTTCATATCACATAAAAAATATAATTTTTTTAATCTTTTAAAAGGTAAAATACATTTGCCTAAGCATAGATAAGGTCGCATACATAAAAAAAAAAAAATGTTTATGTTAGATATGTAAATACATAAGAATTAAGTATTATCTAAGTAAATTTTCTTGAATTCAAGTAGTTCTTTCATCATCTCAAGTATATTTGCCATTACAAAGCTTCTCCTAAATTTTAACCTAAGCTAGTTCTAAAGCTAAACATCTCTTATATATAGATTTCCCTAATTAACTAATTAAAACAAACATCATTAAATGGTATGCTAAGAAAATCATTAGTCTTAAAAACCACCCTTAATCCCACCCCTTCTAGCCAAAATGAGAGTACTCTTCAAATCAAAAGTTCCATAAAGAAAAAAAAAAAAATCTCCTCCACCTTTACCTATCTTCTTGGCCATATCCATATAGAATCAAAAACCACCAAGTAAAGAATTTTCATTACATATTCTCTTTGTTGTATTCTTCAGAACAAAGTGAAATATGATGAATAATATCTGATCATCATGTCGATGATCTTCTATGTTGCAATGTGATGGACGATCCTGATCGAAACATATGTATCCTAGTAGTTTTAATTAAATTATTATTATTCAAATTGACATGCTGCCAAGGGATTTGAAAGATGGGAGTGATTCTTTATAATACTATGAGGAATGAGGATAATGCCTCCTCTTTATTCGAATATGAAAAGAACATTCATCTTATCCGTTCCTTCAAGTAGATTAATCTCATCCACTAACAAGCAATTATTAAGGAAGAATCATGACTTTGATTAACTTTAAGAATAGAATGTTATATATTCTCATCAATTTATAAAATATATTTTTTATTGGTTCTTTTGATTCTCCATCATGAAAATAATCCAATTTGAACGAGTACATTAAGTACGGTCATCCGTAGGTGTGGATTAGGGGTATACACCCTAACCCTAAGAACACCTAGAATAAACCCCAAATATGCTCTGAGTTCACCCATCTGCATGTATAGATCATCCACACGTAATATTTTATTCTTTCGAGTTAACTCAAACTCAGCTCGCATATATATGGACAGGCTTAAATCTAGCTCTGTAAGCGATAAAATTACTTCACAAAATATTTAGGTACTTTATATACATTTATTAAATATGAGAGAATATTATGTGCAGAGTCTTGATGCATGAGCACTCAAAATACAATATTGTTATATAACATTTATACAACAATATACAAAAATACTGTACAGTGAGTATAGATGCATATAAACTCCGAACACAATAAATTTGTTATAAATAGGAGTTCTGCTTTATCCCTAAGACACTGAAGCACAATGGAGGCCAAACGTCTACGGAGAGGGATGAACACCAACTTGGGAATCTTCTTCTACAAAGCCACAAAGCCTTCATCCACGGCATACAGCAGCAAAGTGATGAAGCCTCCTTCCTCCCCTTCCATGGCTTCGCTTGGCTTTGCTGCAGAAGCGAACATTGGCTTCATTCCGATCGGAAAAGTTTCTGCCATGGCCAAGAAGGAAGGTGGGAGTTTAAGCGCAGAGCAGGAGAGTGTGGATTGCAGAGCTGCAAACTACATTTCTTATGTTCAGGAGAGGTTCAGAAAGGAGCAAATAGAGTATGATATGAAAAATCATTAGTAATTAGTTTTTTTATGAATTTGTCTTTACAAGTAAGTTCTGCTGTATCTTTGCGTTATGATTTAAGCTATCTGGTTTTTGATGAAGTAGCCCATCTATTTACATTAAAAAATATAATAAATACACAAGTTTTATTAGTTTAATGTTAATCTACTACTTTTATAATGCCAAATAATTGTTTTGCCTTGTAAAAGGGTAATAATAATGCCAATTAAAGATACTTTTAAAATAGTACTTTGAAAAAGGAAAAATGGGCATGTCCAATGATCAGGAAATAATTAGTATAATACTTTAAAAAACAAATCATAAAAAAAAATATTTATTATTAATAGTTGATAAATATTTCTCTTTTTTTCTTTTTTTTTTTACTGCAAAATCTTATCAATACCACACTTCATTTGACTATTACTTCTTTAATGATTTTATAATTTTCTTTTTCCAGAAAATTTAATTTTCAAAATTAAATATGCTAGAATTTAATTACTGCAAAAAACAAAGTAATATTAATATATGTATCTAACAATAGTAAACAATATATATATATATATATATATATAACATTTACAGCCACACCAGAAGGATCTTAATACACTAACAACAAATTGTGAATAAAATAAATAAATAAGTTACCAGTGATGTGTATTTGAAATGCATTGGTTCAATAATTCTAAAAAAATAACATAGATGCTAGTTTTATAAATAATAATATTTCTAAGTGATGTGGATGTAATTACACAAACATTGCTATTTATCAATAGTAAACAGCATTTATATGATTGATTTAGTCCATATCACCTTTAGTAAAAAGTACAAAAAAAATTAAATGAATACATATACTTTCACAGCGAAGTGTGGAATACACTTAAATAAGACAAGATTTCAAAGACTATATTGCAGGATAAGAAAATATTGTAAATAATTTAGGGGCTCTAACTCCAGATTTACTAAATCCTGAATGAAAAGCTCATAAATCCTCTAAATCCCACGAATCGATTAAAACTGTTTTGAAAGTTCCTCATAAATCCACCTCAATCTCAATCGCGCTCGTTGAAAAGCCAGTAAATCCCATAAATCCACTGATTAAGTGGGATTTAGAATTAACGGGACTTAGGACAGAAATCCATGAACTCCGGAGTTGTAAAATTCACGCCTACATCTTGTCCAAAATGAGAGTCTGGCAAGACTTAGCTTAAATCCCGCTTTAAATCTGCGCTTTCACCTTCTCCAAAAGGAGGGTTTGACAAGATTTAACTTAAATCCCGCTCTAAATCCGTTATGAGACAGCCCCTAAAAGGGTAGAATGTACACAAACAATAACAAAGGAACCATAGTTAAAATAACGTCTGGAACAAACTATAATACTTAGCCAAAGTTTACTGACATTCAATTCCTGAGTGATTACTGACACAACAAGCTCAATGAGAGCCAAAAGGTTAACCCCTTGATTATGGAAATTAAGAGGCTAATTAAATTATTACTTGATCAAATATTTAGCCAAAGTTAGGTAACTGATGATTGATTTAAAAAGTTAAATTTCCAATTAACCGAGCTAATCAATCACCCAATTTTCACACACACACAGAAATATATATATATATATATATAAATGAAGTAAATTTGTTGAAAATTAACTAAAAATACCGCTTAACTCTTGAATATCACATAAAAATACCACTTTTTTTATCTACACCCATACACACTAACAGTCCACACCAACACAAGCACACTGCATGTGCAAGGCCTTAAACCTAAGACCTTTTAATTTAAAGATAAAACTCTCAGCCATTAATTAGGCCAAGGTGGTTTGCATAAATCAAAAGTGAGATACAGCTTCTATGAGGCAAAAATGTTTTACACATGTATGAGAAGGGAAATAATACCATCCACTCTTATCGATTTAAAAAACAAAACAAATCCCTAACAATTCTTTCTACTCCGCCTCATTCTCAATTCTTAATCTTCAATCATAATCATCTTCCTCTTATCTAATCAAATAAAAATTACGATGAATATTTTGAGACTTTAAAATAATGACTATATTTATAGTTCCGACTTCAACAACATCCACAGCTATTTTAAAGAAAAATCCTAATTCGCCCCACCAAATAAGAGAAGAGGCGAGCCTTAGACACGTGATTCACATTGTGAGGCGTTCACCTAATTGCAAAATTTTCAAATAATCACTATTACAAGCCACAAAGTGTCTTATATTCCGCAATTTCAAATCATGGTGATAGATTAGCTCAAGGCTAGAAATTGAATTAAATTTATGATTAAAAGAAATACTCTCTTATTGCTAACAATAAATGTATTAAACATTTTTGTCAAAACTATATAGCTAAGACTTGTAAGTTTTTATGTTGTTAAAGCCCCCAGAGTCTATAAGCTTTGTTAATGCCTTGCATATAATCAACATCATTTTAACCAACTTAATACAAAAGCTTCATGCTACAAAAAACTCCTAAATCAGTATAATCTCAAACCTAAAAAATTTTAATGTTCTTTAAAAAATTGGTAAAAATCTTCTGTCAAAGCCTCCAAACATAACATAACAAGAAAAAGTTATTTATTTTGTTAGCATAAGGTTAAGGTATCATGCCACTAAAATATTCAATGCCAATCTAAGTTCTGTTATGCTAAACAACTTCAACAAGCTATTGAAACATTATAGCAAAAGCTCCCAAGTACAAATTAAATGAATCAAGATCATAATCTCCACTAGAGGCCTTGATAGCATGCAAATAATTTTTTTTATAGCTAGCCATGACTCTAGTTTATTTTTCCTTCAAAACATTGTAAAAAGCTTTTGTTAAAGCCTTGAAAAATAACATAGCAAGAATAAGTATTTTTACTTTGTTAGCATGAGGTTAATGTTTTCAAGGCACTAAAATATTGAATGCCAATCTAAGATCTGTTATGCTAACCAAATTCATAAAACTATTGCACAATTATAGCAAAAGCCCCAAGAACAAATTAAATGAATCAAGATCATAATCTCCACTAGAGGCCTTGATATCATGCAGATAAATTTTTGTATAACTATCCATGACTATAGTCTAATAATAATTTTAATTCACTTTTTAGGCGAACCCGAAGTTAGGATCAACAACCCGTTCAATAAGTTGCGTGCATGAGGTGTGTGCCCAACAACTATTTTTACAATCCCGAATAGCAAGCAAAATGCCCCACAAAGAATCCAAGAATGGAAAAATCCACCTCCTTCACAATCCACCTCCTTCACAATCTGTGCACAATGGTGAGCAGCTCTGTTGTTTTCTCTTACGGTGTGACAAAAAAGGGCCTGTTTGAATGAAATACATCGTGCCATGCATAAGAAGGGTGGTATAGACAAGTAAAAAATTGAAGTCTAGATGTTAGATATGTAAATACATATGTGTTGTGTATGTAAATCTTCCTTCATTTTTATACTTTTCCAGTAACCCTAAAAAGAACCTTCAAAAAAAAAAAAAAAACGTGAAAAGAGCCAAAATATTTGGCAAGGGGTGTGTGTATGCATGCATATGTTCCTGAATAAATGTCGTCTTTTGGCACAAAAAACAATTCAAACAATAAATGATTTTTAAAATTTTAAATTAGGGAAAAAAACATCTAGCATGAGAAAATTCGTCAATACTGCAATCAGATCAATAAAGTAAATATAAAGGGGTGTTTGGGTACAAGTAGGATTTAAATTAAATAGAATCTAGTATATATATTAAATCTGGATTTATCAAATATAAATATTTTTAAATTTGATGATTGGCTAAATTAAGGTTAAGNAACAATATATATATATATATATATATATAACATTTACAGCCACACCAGAAGGATCTTAATACACCAACAATAAATTGTGAATAAGAAAAAATTAAATTACAAGTGATGTGTATTTGAAATGCATTGGCTCAATAATTCTAAAAAAATAACATAGATGCCAGTTTTATAAATAACAATATTTCTAAGTGATGTGGATGAAATTACACAAACATTGCTATTTATCAATAGTAAACATCATTTATATGTTTGATTTAGTCCATATCATCTTTAGAAAAAAGTATAAACAAATTAAATGAATACATATATTTTCACAGCGAAGTGTGGAATACACTTAAATAAGACAAGATTTCAAAGACCATATTGCAGGATAAGAAAATATTGTAAATAATTTAGGGGCCTAACTTATTTTAAGTTATTAGGACTTAGTAAATCCTACAAATCCAGATTTACTAAATCCTGAATGAAAAGCTGCCCGACAGCCAAAATCCTCTAAATCCCACGAATCCATTAAAACCGTTTTGAAAGTTCCTCATAAATCCACCTCAATCTCAATCTCGCTCTTTGAAAATCCAGTAAATCCCATAAATCCACTGATTAAGTGGGATTTAGAATTAACGGGACTTAGGACAGATCCATGAACTCCGGAGTTGTAAAATTCACGCCTACATCTTGTCCAAAATGAGAGTCTGGCAAGACTTGGCTCAAATCCTGCTTTAAATCTGCGCTTTCACCTTCTCCAAAGTGAGGGTTTGACAAGATTTAACTTAAATCCCGCTCTAAATCCGTTATGAGACAGCCTCTAAAAGGGTAGAATGTACACAAACAATAACAAAGCAACCATAGTTAAAACAACGTCCGGAACAAACTATAATATTTAGCCAAAGTTTACTGACATTCAACTCCTGAGTGACTCAATGAGAGCCAACAGCTTAACCCCTTGATTATGGAAATTAAGAGGATAATTAAATTATTACTTGATCAAATATTTAGCCAAAGTTAGGTAACTGATGATTGATTTAAAAAGTTAAATTTCCAATTAACCGAGCTAATCAATCACCCAATTTTCACACACACACAGAAATATATATATATATATATATAAATGAAGTAAATTTGTTGAAAATTAACTAAAAATACCGCTTAACTCTTGAATATCACATAAAAATACCACTTTTTTTATCTACACCCATACACACTAACAGTCCACACCAACACAANTAGTTTAATGTTAATCTACTACTTTTATAATGCCAAATAATTGTTTTGCCTTGTAAAAGGGTAATAATAATGCCAATTAAAGATACTTTTAAAATAGTACTTTGAAAAAGGAAAAATGGGCATGTCCAATGATCAGGAAATAATTAGTATAATACTTTAAAAAACAAATCATAAAAAAAAATATTTATTATTAATAGTTGATAAATATTTCTCTTTTTTTCTTTTTTTTTTTACTGCAAAATCTTATCAATACCACACTTCATTTGACTATTACTTCTTTAATGATTTTATAATTTTCTTTTTCCAGAAAATTTAATTTTCAAAATTAAATATGCTAGAATTTAATTACTGCAAAAAACAAAGTAATATTAATATATGTATCTAACAATAGTAAACAATATATATATATATATATATATATAACATTTACAGCCACACCAGAAGGATCTTAATACACTAACAACAAATTGTGAATAAAATAAATAAATAAGTTACCAGTGATGTGTATTTGAAATGCATTGGTTCAATAATTCTAAAAAAATAACATAGATGCTAGTTTTATAAATAATAATATTTCTAAGTGATGTGGATGTAATTACACAAACATTGCTATTTATCAATAGTAAACAGCATTTATATGATTGATTTAGTCCATATCACCTTTAGTAAAAAGTACAAAAAAAATTAAATGAATACATATACTTTCACAGCGAAGTGTGGAATACACTTAAATAAGACAAGATTTCAAAGACTATATTGCAGGATAAGAAAATATTGTAAATAATTTAGGGGCTCTAACTCCAGATTTACTAAATCCTGAATGAAAAGCTCATAAATCCTCTAAATCCCACGAATCGATTAAAACTGTTTTGAAAGTTCCTCATAAATCCACCTCAATCTCAATCGCGCTCGTTGAAAAGCCAGTAAATCCCATAAATCCACTGATTAAGTGGGATTTAGAATTAACGGGACTTAGGACAGAAATCCATGAACTCCGGAGTTGTAAAATTCACGCCTACATCTTGTCCAAAATGAGAGTCTGGCAAGACTTAGCTTAAATCCCGCTTTAAATCTGCGCTTTCACCTTCTCCAAAAGGAGGGTTTGACAAGATTTAACTTAAATCCCGCTCTAAATCCGTTATGAGACAGCCCCTAAAAGGGTAGAATGTACACAAACAATAACAAAGGAACCATAGTTAAAATAACGTCTGGAACAAACTATAATACTTAGCCAAAGTTTACTGACATTCAATTCCTGAGTGATTACTGACACAACAAGCTCAATGAGAGCCAAAAGGTTAACCCCTTGATTATGGAAATTAAGAGGCTAATTAAATTATTACTTGATCAAATATTTAGCCAAAGTTAGGTAACTGATGATTGATTTAAAAAGTTAAATTTCCAATTAACCGAGCTAATCAATCACCCAATTTTCACACACACACAGAAATATATATATATATATATATAAATGAAGTAAATTTGTTGAAAATTAACTAAAAATACCGCTTAACTCTTGAATATCACATAAAAATACCACTTTTTTTATCTACACCCATACACACTAACAGTCCACACCAACACAAGCACACTGCATGTGCAAGGCCTTAAACCTAAGACCTTTTAATTTAAAGATAAAACTCTCAGCCATTAATTAGGCCAAGGTGGTTTGCATAAATCAAAAGTGAGATACAGCTTCTATGAGGCAAAAATGTTTTACACATGTATGAGAAGGGAAATAATACCATCCACTCTTATCGATTTAAAAAACAAAACAAATCCCTAACAATTCTTTCTACTCCGCCTCATTCTCAATTCTTAATCTTCAATCATAATCATCTTCCTCTTATCTAATCAAATAAAAATTACGATGAATATTTTGAGACTTTAAAATAATGACTATATTTATAGTTCCGACTTCAACAACATCCACAGCTATTTTAAAGAAAAATCCTAATTCGCCCCACCAAATAAGAGAAGAGGCGAGCCTTAGACACGTGATTCACATTGTGAGGCGTTCACCTAATTGCAAAATTTTCAAATAATCACTATTACAAGCCACAAAGTGTCTTATATTCCGCAATTTCAAATCATGGTGATAGATTAGCTCAAGGCTAGAAATTGAATTAAATTTATGATTAAAAGAAATACTCTCTTATTGCTAACAATAAATGTATTAAACATTTTTGTCAAAACTATATAGCTAAGACTTGTAAGTTTTTATGTTGTTAAAGCCCCCAGAGTCTATAAGCTTTGTTAATGCCTTGCATATAATCAACATCATTTTAACCAACTTAATACAAAAGCTTCATGCTACAAAAAACTCCTAAATCAGTATAATCTCAAACCTAAAAAATTTTAATGTTCTTTAAAAAATTGGTAAAAATCTTCTGTCAAAGCCTCCAAACATAACATAACAAGAAAAAGTTATTTATTTTGTTAGCATAAGGTTAAGGTATCATGCCACTAAAATATTCAATGCCAATCTAAGTTCTGTTATGCTAAACAACTTCAACAAGCTATTGAAACATTATAGCAAAAGCTCCCAAGTACAAATTAAATGAATCAAGATCATAATCTCCACTAGAGGCCTTGATAGCATGCAAATAATTTTTTTTATAGCTAGCCATGACTCTAGTTTATTTTTCCTTCAAAACATTGTAAAAAGCTTTTGTTAAAGCCTTGAAAAATAACATAGCAAGAATAAGTATTTTTACTTTGTTAGCATGAGGTTAATGTTTTCAAGGCACTAAAATATTGAATGCCAATCTAAGATCTGTTATGCTAACCAAATTCATAAAACTATTGCACAATTATAGCAAAAGCCCCAAGAACAAATTAAATGAATCAAGATCATAATCTCCACTAGAGGCCTTGATATCATGCAGATAAATTTTTGTATAACTATCCATGACTATAGTCTAATAATAATTTTAATTCACTTTTTAGGCGAACCCGAAGTTAGGATCAACAACCCGTTCAATAAGTTGCGTGCATGAGGTGTGTGCCCAACAACTATTTTTACAATCCCGAATAGCAAGCAAAATGCCCCACAAAGAATCCAAGAATGGAAAAATCCACCTCCTTCACAATCCACCTCCTTCACAATCTGTGCACAATGGTGAGCAGCTCTGTTGTTTTCTCTTACGGTGTGACAAAAAAGGGCCTGTTTGAATGAAATACATCGTGCCATGCATAAGAAGGGTGGTATAGACAAGTAAAAAATTGAAGTCTAGATGTTAGATATGTAAATACATATGTGTTGTGTATGTAAATCTTCCTTCATTTTTATACTTTTCCAGTAACCCTAAAAAGAACCTTCAAAAAAAAAAAAAAAACGTGAAAAGAGCCAAAATATTTGGCAAGGGGTGTGTGTATGCATGCATATGTTCCTGAATAAATGTCGTCTTTTGGCACAAAAAACAATTCAAACAATAAATGATTTTTAAAATTTTAAATTAGGGAAAAAAACATCTAGCATGAGAAAATTCGTCAATACTGCAATCAGATCAATAAAGTAAATATAAAGGGGTGTTTGGGTACAAGTAGGATTTAAATTAAATAGAATCTAGTATATATATTAAATCTGGATTTATCAAATATAAATATTTTTAAATTTGATGATTGGCTAAATTAAGGTTAAGCCAGTTAAATTCATTTGATGTGTATGTCATAAATCTATTTGAAATATTCTTTTTTTCCAACGCTAAAACCGTTAAATCCAACTAATAAGTGAATTTAATAAAACCGGATTTAATAAAAGGAACAAGTAAAAGTTGGGTTTAACTTAAGAGCAAATTTATCTAATTCATTTATGGTGTTTGGCTGGATTTACGTTAAATCTAGCTTAAATCTTGTTACAAGTATCATACGAAACACTCCCTAAGAATAGTATCCCAATGTTGTATCTCCATCTTGCCAATCTTCATGGCAAAAATCACAAGGTCAATTACACTTATCAAGAGATCAACATAATTAGTGCAAGGGAACTCATTAGTATTTACCTCCTAAAGCTCAATAAATAAATGGATGAATTATGTATAACTAATAGACTTTCAAAGGAATAAAAACTAAGCTACTTCTGGTGATGCCGACTCTAAAATATTGTGAAGTAGAATGTAATACACTGACAAAAAAAGCCAAAAAAACAAGTAAAATTTACATATGTAGCACAAAATTCTATTGTATTTGCTATCTCAAACCTAAACTTTCATATTTAAATACATAATGGTGCTTTAAACTTAAGCATTCACTTTTAAAAAGGGGCAATAGTGCCATTTTTTATGTGATGTTAAAGATTTGAGTGCTATGTATTTAAAAACCAAAGTTTAGGTGTGAGATATGTAAATAAATAAGAATTGGGTGCTATAAAATGACCCTAAAAGCAAATGCAAGTTACAACTTACCAGCTCCTAAGGTCAAAGCAAACAACGCCCATTTTGGAGAGGGATTAAGTCTTCCTTCTTGAATCTCTCTAAAAATTGGTTGTTGGTTTGGTTTAAAACTTATCCATTGATAGCAGAATATACAGGCTTCAAAACGGGGCATTAATACTTGACTAAAAGTCTGAACTAAATAAAAAATCCAACGAAAAGTAAGAAAACAGGATCTCTTCTTCAAGCTCAAAACTACTCATGAATGTCCCATCAAGAAAACAAGAGAGTTTCTAGAATTAGGGAGAGAGAGAGGGAGACAAATATTTTTCAACATGTCTCTAGCTCTAATTGGAGAGAGAGATAGAGAGACTCTAATATTTTTCTCTGTGTCTCTAGTTCTAAGCAAGTCAAAATTCATGGAAACTTCCCCTGGCAAATAAATCCTAGCCCCACATCATAGATTTACTAACGATACTGCATTATGAAGTCCCCATCAGGTTGATACTGCTGTTGCTGTTGTAGAGATGGCTAACTAAGAAAAATAAATATATAAATAAATAAATAACAACAGCAATTATGGGCAAAAACTAGCAGAATAGAAGAAATTATATAAGAATGCATGAGCAAATAGGACAAATAAGGAAAAATTAAACTAGCAAAAGATAACTTAAGGAAATATATGAGAGGGGATGGTGGAGGAATCAAGAAGACAATAAGCAACTTATCATAAGAGACGAGAAATAAAAGATTTTTTTTGTTCCGAAGTAAAGGAACAATAAGCAGTTTAAGCATTTACCGGCAAACCTGTAGAAAACAATCTTAGGACGAAAGTTAGCCACAAGAACTAGTAGCCTAATCAAGAAAATAAATTAGGGGCATTTACATGCATAGTTTACAATTCTTATGTATTTACATATTTAACACCTAAACATTAATCTTTACACACACAGCACTCAAACTTTTAATATCACATTAAAAATAGCACTATTATTTCTTTTTAAAAGTGAAATACATTTTTTTATGCATAGTTTTAAGCACCAAAGTGCTATGTACATAAATATGAAAGTTTAGGTGTGACATATGTAAATATATAAGATTGTACACTACGTATGCAAATTTCCCAATATATTAGTGTCACAAAACCAAATTGGATAGAAGACAGTCTTACCCACGTCATAGCAAGAAGGCCGGTACCGTCATGTTTGATTTTGCCAATAAGAACCAGATTTGAAGCTTAGACCAAAAAGTAGAGACCAAACAAACACAAGTCAAACTAGTATTAGAAAAAAAAAACGTGTGAAACTAAAACANCCAAACGTCTACGGAGAGGGATGAACACCAACTTGGGAATCTTCTTCTACAAAGCCACAAAGCCTTCATCCACGGCATACAGCAGCAAAGTGATGAAGCCTCCTTCCTCCCCTTCCATGGCTTCGCTTGGCTTTGCTGCAGAAGCGAACATTGGCTTCATTCCGATCGGAAAAGTTTCTGCCATGGCCNAATAAATAACAACAGCAATTATGGGCAAAAACTAGCAGAATAGAAGAAATTATATAAGAATGCATGAGCAAATAGGACAAATAAGGAAAAATTAAACTAGCAAAAGATAACTTAAGGAAATATATGAGAGGGGATGGTGGAGGAATCAAGAAGACAATAAGCAACTTATCATAAGAGACGAGAANTATATATATATATATATTAAAAAGTTAAATTTAAATGTTATATACCTAATTAGTAAATAATTGAGTGATGTTATTGTTAAGTGTCATAGGACATTTAACAATAACACCACTTAATTCTTTTCTAATTACATATATAACATATAAATTTAACTTTTTTTATATTTATACCGTTAAAATCATCAAAAATATTATTATTTTAATTTCTAAAAAAATGGAATACAATTGTTCATATATGGGTACAATATCATATATGTTTACATGTTAGATATATGAATACATAAGTATGGAATGGCATGTATGTAAATCTTCCTTTTTTTAATTATTTTATTGTCATGAACTTTTAAATAAGAAAAAAGAAAACAAAAGAAAAGATATAACATTTTATTTCTTCAGATAAATTCATAACAATATTTAAATTGGTTCCATTTGTCCAAAAAAACTAACAATTAATTTTTTTTAAAAATCATTTAATATTAAATAATCAAATATCCCAAAAAGATACATAATTTTTTTTCATATTTAAAATTATATCTGATATTATGCCAGCCCTTCGGTGAAAAAAATTATTAGGTCATGCCTCCATTATGCATCCGGAGTCCAATAGTGTTTCAGCTTCCACTTTCGATCGGCGATGGCTGCCAACGCAGCTGCTAGGGTTTTCGATGAGCACTACTGTCGCACTGGGCTCGCTGGTCTTTATCAGGAGAACTCGATTATGTCTTCGAATGGGTGTAGATTCATGGCGTCGGCGAAATCACCACTAAACTGTCGGACTTCCATTCCAGCAATGCCAACACAACATCTCCAACATTTATTGCCAGACAATTGGGCCCACCGGCGGAGTGATCACCTTCGTCAATGGATCTATCTAGCTCGCCGGCGAACACCATGCGCTCAAGTTCAGTCAGGTTTGGAATTATCCATTTCTTGATTTGATCATGGATTTGAGTTGTAGTTGTTCTGAACGATGTTGTTGTTGGATTGATTAACTGATTGTGTTAATCAGAAGATGTTGATGTTAGAAACGGTGCAGCCTAGTCCACTATGTTTGGGTGGTTACTTTGCTTTGGAGAGTCGCACCTCTTCACAAATAACCACTCATGTCTTCCTCTTTTGTGAAGTGAAGCATATCTTCGCTCCCTCCTGTTCAAGATAAAAGCTTCGAATGGCTCTCCTTGGGTTTTGTAGTCACGCTTTGAGTTCTTCTTCAGTTTCCTCGAGATAGAGGAAGGTTTCCTCGGGGCAGAGGAAGAGAAGTGCAATGAGGAGCAGTTTTTTGCGGCAAAAGGAAGAAGAAATAAGAAGAAGAAGATTGTTCTCCCTAGGCTTCTTATTGGTGGCTTGTGGCAGAAGAGAAATTGAGTTTATTTCTCTTGTAAGTTTGTCTTCTTCGGTGTATCTTGGTGTAGAGTTTTCTTCGGTGTATCTCGGTATAGAGAGAGAAGAACAGAGAGAGAAGAAAAGAGAGAGCAACATAGAGTGAGTGATTCCTCTTGTAAATCGACGTAATCGACTGGTATAAATTCTTCAATTAGTAAAATCCTCTGCAACTCTGTGGACATAAACAATTTGCCGAACCACGTAAATATGTGTGTTCCTCTGTCTTGTTCTTTTCTGGAGTGATTTTTCTCGTTCTATTTTTCATTTCATCGATCGTTCTCCTGTTTGATTTATATATATACCACATCAACTCATATATCTAGATCTCGCAACAACAACAGTTGATTTGAATATATTAAGATTATTTGTGATTTGGTATGAATTCTTTTTTGAAAAGTTTTTATAATTGGGGATTATATTTTGGTTTTTGATTAAATCATTTTAATGAATAAATCTCTTTTCACTTGACAGCTATTGATGATATAATCATTAACTTCAAGAGATCTTTGATGCAACTTGACAACTACTTATTCTTCTTAACCCTCTTTTCATTATTCTCTCTGACAAAAGCATTGAACGACTAAAAGATTCTATTCTCATATAATTAATATAATTTGTAACATTTATGTTTTCTTCAATTTATTATTTGGTTATATGTAGTTAAACTCCAATATCGATTTCATACTCTCACAAAACTCGCAAAAATGATGATTTCATTCTCACTTTCAGTATTGAGCACTTTGTTGAACTTAGCCTCAAGTTCACATTTAGCCCTTTGAAGTAGGAAAATCTCCTTCATTTCATAAAGGGCTCTTCGAAAATACTGTATGGGATAGTCGTGCATCAGGTTTTTATTTTGTTTTTTTGGCTTTGTTATGTGTGGCCGTCATTATTTGCAATTTTGACCTCTTCGTAGTGTTTCCATGTCATTTGGAGGGCTTTTTATGTATATCATTGAACCATATATTGCCATGCAACTTCATGAAGAAAGCTACGAGATTTTGTGGATTGTAATCAACCATCAATCTTCTTCATAATAATATATTTATTCCAATACCCCAACTAGGTAGGACGGTATCATTTGTGCACAAAATTTGGCTGCTTTTTTTTCTTTTAGTAACATCTCATTTAAGTTTGATTTTAACCGGCCAATTTTAATGTTTGTTACCCAAATTGAAGCGAGTAAAATTCATCAAACAAACCACCAACCATTTGTCTAAGCATTGCATTTGATTTCTGAAGCGAAGGCCATGGTTTCGCAACCTTAAAAGAACTCTTTACATGATCAGTAAAGTTTTCTTCTTCGATGTTTCCATTTGCATGCTTTTAGGGGCATTTACATAAATACCACATAATTCATACATATTTGAGATAACTACATGCAGACCACCAGAAACATTGATATTTACAAATTAACCACCAAGGTGATTTTTTTTTTAACTAGTGAACTGATGTATTTACGCTTGTCATGATCAAACTATTGGAAATTTGATAAAAAATGAAAAAAAAAGTGGGTTGGGGTTTTATCATCAATTTTGATATTTGAGTGAGGATTTGAAAAATGGGTGAAAGAGGGCGTTAGATTTGTAAATAGCAAGTTTTGGATGATTCGTATGTAATTGCCCCGACGGATTTACATATCAAACACCCACTCTGTTATTTACATGCATAACATTCAAATTTTTATCATCGCTTCAATAATATCACTGTAATTTCCTTTTCAAATGTGAAGTACACCTTCTCATGCATAGGTTAGGTATTATAAATGTAATGTACACATCAAGCTTTAGGTTTAATTATGTAAATGCATAAGAATTGTGCGGTACGTTTTGTAAATCTTCCTTTTTCTTAAAAATTGATGGCATCGTTTTGGTGTTATTTGGCGCACGTAGCTGAAACCGGTGCTTCACACGCTCTGTCGGCCGAATCATCGGGGAAACTATTCTGTAGGTGTCACACATAATATATTGTTGTGTACAACAAGTGAGATAATATGATGGTGAAATTTACTGATTGTCTCTTATCCATCTCTCCCTCTGTTTATCGAGTAACACTAACCTTATATTTTTCAGCACCTTATGAACCCAACACACTGATACATCTATGGACAAACCTTAAAAGTTATGGAAGATTCACGTACATACCTCTCAATTTCGATTTTGTTACATATCTAACTTCATTTTTTATGTGATATGAAAAATTTGGGTGGTATAAATAAATAGCAAAGTTTAGTTGTTGATATGTAAGTACTTAATAATGGGGTGGTATATATGTAAATGCTCCTAAAGTTATATTCTGATTTTCTATTTGACTATTTTACAGAAAATAATTTGCGTTTTCTCTGCTACAGATGTTTCATCTGATGATCCCAACGCCACAAGGTAGCTTCTCTGTGCTGAATGACATTTTCAGGCTGAAATATGCTTGAGAAGCTGAAAAGGTTGGTGCTTTTTCTATTTGAATTACAAAAATACCATCTATACTATCCTGCTTCTAGGCTTCTGAACAAGGCTTCTGAACAAAAATGCCACCATTTTAACTTTTAAATAGTGGAAAATGCACATTTTCATGCATAGGTGTGGTGGCATGTAGCTAAAAATTAAACTTTAGTTGTTAGACATGTAAGTACATAAGACTTGAGTGGTATTTATGTAAATGCCCCATAAAGAAAAAGTCTGAGTCGAGCAAGTGCCTATTCTAGCTTGACCTCGCTAAGAGTTTGTTTGAGCTCGGTTTATATAGGGTCTTATCGTGCTTATTAAGGGGCAGCTTATTTGACATAACAAACGAGGCTTCATTAAGCCTTACTTGAGCTTTGTATAAATACTTTATTGGGAAAAACAGACTGAGCCAAATCAAATAAAGTTTGTTGAGTTTAAACTAGACTTTTCATGAATGAGCTACCATCAAGACATAATTGAGCTTATTCACGAGCTTTAAATGATATTATTCATGAACATAAGTGAATCAAACAATTTATTGTTTGAACTTGTTCTTTTAGTATAATAGTACCTATTAAAGTGTTCAGAACTCGTTCAATTAATTAATCAAATGATCTGCTTGTTGTTAATTTGCGAGAAAAAATAATTTGGTGATGGCAGCCTGATCGAATTCTGTTTAGGAGGGGCTTAAAATTATCGAATTAGCTCTGAGATAAGCTGAATTCATGATTAATCAATTAAAATCTATGTTTCATTATTATTACATTTTGTTAGTTTCATTTCGATTAAGTTTGAGGGATCAAATTTTGATTTTTTTTTGCAAGTCCAAGTTAAGATAAGTTGTCTTTAAGATTTGTGCTTTGGCTTTGACAATATGAATAAAGCTAATCATAAGAGCTTCTTTATGTAAATGTGAAGATTTAAAAACAGAGGGGCATTCAACCAAATACTTTTGTTAAAAAAAAATAGACTATTTTTAATGCAACCCAACAATCATGATTAACATTTGTATCAACACATTTAAGCAAAGATGGAAAAGAATTATAGAAAATAAAAAAAAAAAAGTTTTATAGAAAGATAGAGAGGTCAAGCAGCATGTATGTGAATTCCAATAGCGATAACAAGAATGGTGAGTATGCAAAAGAAGAGAACACTATGAACGAGAATCGCAATTGCGCTCGTCCCCATGTTTCCTAACTCGATCACCCTCGCCCTCGCCGGCAATTGAAACAGAAGACCAGGAGATAACAAGATGAAGAGTATCGTCGCGATAATCACTGGGCCCCAATCCGTCGAGGACGACATATCAATGTTTGTAGAATATGCGAGAAGAAGAGATGAACGAACGCCCCTCTTCTAATGCTTCGTTGGCCTTCAATTAATAGAGGGATGCAATTCTTAGAGAGCAAGAAAGAAGAGTGAGAAAAGAGGAAGGAAAAAAGAATGTGTGAGTCAAAAGTTAGAGAAAATAGATAGCTTTTGAGTCATGGTGATAACAAAGAAAAAGGCATTGTGGGGCATCATGTAATTTTTAATTTTTATTGTGAAGGAAGGATTTATGAACTAATGGAGGCAATAAAGAGGGATTTCATTTACTTTTAGTTTAGGGCTCCTTACTTGAGGAAGCATGAAGGATTGCTTGAGTTTTAGGTAACCAAATTTTGGATGAATACACATATTCTTCTTAAAACTTACTACACATGATGATTAAAGGTGTTTGAACTTAATTAAAATTAGTGAGTTTAATATTTTGATGGCTTTGTATTTAATAAAGTTGGAATAATGTGTATTTAGTTAGGGTTCCTTTCTTACTTCTAAAATTTAATATTTATATTTATAATACTTTACTTTCATAAATGATAACGGTATTTATGATGTCATATTAAAGATTTGAGTGTATTGTAGCTAAAAAAGAAAATTTTGCTGTTAGATATGAAAATATATGAGAATTGTGTAGCATGTATGTAAATGTTCCTATTCCTATGTATGATTAAATAATGCGTATGGAGAAAATAATTGAAAAGTATGTTTAAATTTAAAAATAAATGAAAAAATAAAGCAAATTCATAAAAAATTAATAAATGAAATTTATTTTAATTACAGTCTTAGGAAGTTTGCGTACAAACCACTCCAGTCTTATGTACTTCTAAATTTCAATTCTAACCTTTTAACATAACTATTTCGAGAAAATGTCTTTTTTTTTGTTCTTAAAAATTAAAATAGTGATATCTTTTATTTAATATTAATGATTTTGGCAGTATAAATGTAAAAAAAAATCAAAATTTAGAGGATTTGAGTGATGGTATGCATGTAAATTTGTTAATGCACGAATTTTAAGGAATTCGATGTGCACGAGTTTAAATCAGCATGTGATGAGGGCCTGTGTCATACAC
>JXCR01142370.1:35886-49611 GCA_002079205.1 Phalaenopsis hybrid cultivar | reverse complement strand
ACACACACACATATATATATATATATATATATATATATATATATATATATATATATATATATATATATATATATATATATATATATATATATATACTTTTTTTTTATTTATATTACCAAAAATTTTCATATCAAATAAAAAAATATAATTTGTTTTAATCTTTTAAAAGGTAAAATACAGGCGTCCAAGCATAGATAGGTAACATACATATAGAAATAAAGTTTGTGTTAGATATGTAAATACATAAGAATTAAGTATTATCTATGTAAATCTTCGTGAATTTAAGCATTTGTTTAATCATCTCCAGTAAATATAGTTGCCCTTACAACGCTTCTCCTAAATTTTAACCTAAGCTAGTTCTAAAGCTTAACTTCTCTCATATAATAGACTTCCCTAATTAATACAAAACATCATTAAGTGGCATCTTAAGAAAATGATTAGTCCTATATTTTTAGCCAAAGTGAGAGTACCTTTAATTAATTTTTTTTTAAAAATCACCATTAATCCTAAGCCTTTCTAGCCAAAGTGAGAGTACTTTTCATATCAAAAGTTCCATTAAAAAAAAATAAAAATAATAATAATTAAAAAAAATCTCCTCTACTTTTACCTATCTTCTTGGCCATATCCATATAGAATCATAAACCACCAAGTAAAGAATTTTCATTACATATTCTCTTTGTTGTATTCTTCAGAACAAAGTGAAATATGATGAATAATATCTGATCATCATGTCGATGATCTTCTATGTTGCAATGTGATGGACGATCCTGATCGAAACATATGTATCCTAGTAGTTTCAATTAAATTATTATTATTCTGGCCAAATTGACATGCTGAGAAGGGATTTGAAAGATGGGAGTGATTCTTTATAATACTACGAGGAATGAGGTTAATGCCTCCTCTTTATTCGAATATGAAAAGAACATTCATCTTATCCGTTCCTTCAAGTAGATTAATCTCATCCATTAACAAGCAATTATTATGGAATAATCATGACTTTGATTAACTTTAAGAAAAGAATTTGATATATTCTCATCAATTTATAAAATATATATTTTATTGGTCCTTTTGATTCTCCATCATGAGGATAAGCCAATTTGAACGAGTATATTAAGTACGGTCATCCGTAGGTGTGGATTAGGGGCATACACCCTAACCCTAGGAACACCTAGAATAAACCCCAAATATACTCTGAGTTCACCCATCTGCATAAAAAGATCATCCACACGTAATATTTTATTCTTTCGAGTTAACTCAAACTCAACTCGCATATATATGGACAGGCTTAAATCTAGCTCTGTAAGTGATAAAATTAGTTCACAAAATATTTAGGTACTTCATATATATTTATTAACTATGAGAGAATATTATGTGCAGAGTCTTTATGCATGAGCACTCTAAATACAATATTGTTATATAACATTTATACAACAATATACAAAAATACTGTACAGTGAGTTTGGATGCATACAAACTCCGCACACAATAATTTTGTTATAAATAGGAGTTCTACTTTAGCCCTAAGACACTGAAGCACAATGGAGGCCAAACGTCTACGGAGAGGGATGAACACCAACTTGGGAATCTTCTTCTACAGAGCCACAAAGCCTTCATCCATGGCATACAGCAGCAAAGTGATGAAGCCTCCTTCCTCCTCTTCTATGGCTTCGCTCGGCTTTGCTGCAGAAGCGAACATTGGCTTCGTTCCGATCGGAAAAGCCTCTGCCATGGCCAAGAAGGAAAGTGGGAGTTTAAGCGCAGAGCAGGAGAGTGTGGATTGCAGAGCTGCAAACTATATTTGTTATGTTCAGGAGAGGTTTAGAAAGGAGCAAATGGAGTATGATAAGAAGAATTACTAGTAATTAGTTTTTAATGAATTTGTCTTTACAAGTATGTCCTGCTGTATCTTTGCATTATGATTTAAGCTATCTGGTTCTTGATGAAGTAGGTTTTATCATATTAATTCTTTGAATTTTTTTTTTTTTTTTTTTTTCATAGNTTTTTGAATTTTTTTTTTTTTTTTTTTTTTCATAGGGTCAGAATCATACAAAAAATAACACTACTGCTAATTGTTTTACAAAAATGAGACATTTACATAGACACCTCATAATTTCTATGTATTTACATGTCTAATGCCTAAACTTCAATTTTTATTTTTATTTAGTCCATATCATCTTTAGTAAAAAGTATAAAAAAATTAAATGAATACATATATTTTCACAGCGAAGTGTGGAATACACTTAAATAAGAAAAGAATTCAAAGACTACCTTACAGGATAAGAAAATATTGTAAGTAATTTAGGGGCTCTAATTTACTTTAAGTTATTAGGACTTAGTAAATCCTATAAATCCAGATTTACTAAATCCTGAATGAAAAGCTGCCCAACAGCTAAAATCCTCTAAATCCCGCGAATCGATTAAAACAGTTTCGAAAGTTCCTCATAAATCCACCCCAATCTCAATCGCTCTCGTTGAAAATTCAGTAAATCCCATAAATCCACTGATTAAGTGGGATTTAGAATTAACGGGACTTACGACAGAAATCCATGAACTCCGGAGTTGTAAAATTCGCGCCTACATCTTGTCCAAAATGAGGTAAATTTAAGCCTACATATATTTCAATGAAGTAAATTTGTTGAAAATTAACTGAAAAAAAGAAGACTATATATGATTGATAAACCCACCATAGCCCTTGCCATATTGCAGGTGGCAAAGGTATCCTGAACACTTCAAAATCAAATAATAATAATTGCCGCTTTAAATACATACATACCACACAATTCTTGAGAATTTACGCCTAAACTTGCATATTTATAGCAATACCGCTAAACTCTTGAATATCACATAAAAATACCACTTTTTCTATGTACACCCATACACACTCACAGTCGCACACGAACACGCGCACATTGCATGTGCAAGGCCTTGGACCGAAGGCCTTTTAATTTAAAGATAAAACTGTAGGCAACTAATTAGGCCAAAGTGGTTTGCATAAATCAAAAGTAAGATACAGCTTTTAAGAGGAAAGAATGTTTTATACATGTAAGAGAAGGGAAATAATACAATCCACTCTATCAATTAAAAGACAAAACAAATCCATAACAATTCTTTCTACTCCGCCTCATTCTCAATCCTGAATCTTCAATCATAATCATCTTCCTCTTATCTAATCAAATAAAAATGACTATGATGTTTTAGATTTTAAAATAATGACTATATTGATAGTTACAACTTCAACAACATCCACGACTATTTACTATTTAGGTAAATAATGAGCATTTTATCAGGGTTGTTTTACCTACAACTATTTTTATAAAAAAATCCTAATTCTAATTTAGAACACCCCTTCAAATAAGAGAAAAGTTGCTCTTCAAAAAGCTGAGGTGGCTATTAAAAAAGATAATAAATTGTAAAAAGTCATACTGCATCTTGCTAGCCGCCACAGCACCGTCGCCCAAACGAGGACTTATAATCTTCTATCACAACACAGCTAACCCGCAAATCTAGTAGCAATGGTGGAAAATATACACCTATCTCACCTCTACAATGAGCTCGATACTGCCAGTTCAACTTTAATCTTCTTTTACAAACCAAAAATAATAATAAACACTTGTCTCACATCAATGTTCCTTGTGAAAACCTCCAATATGACCCGCAAATCTAGTAGCAATGGTGGAAAATATACACCTATCTCACCTCTACAATGAGCTTGATACTGCCAGTTCAACTTTAATCTTCTTTTACAAACCAAAAATAATAATAAACACTTGTCTCACATCAATGTTCCTTGTGAAAACCTCCAATATGACCTTTAATGTCTTATCCAGGAATGACACTCCCAAAGGGCAAGATTCACAGTTTTCCATGTCAAGTCTTTCAAGTAATTACCACTTAACTGACGTAATTCTTCATCATCCTATTCTAAAATTATGCATGAGAAGGATTATTAATTTCAACATCAATTTTAATTCATAGCCAAATGTTAATTGAGATAAATTAGTTATATATTGAATGTTTATGATTAAAAAAAATACTCCCTTATTGCTAACAATAAATGTATTCAAAATTCTAGTCAAAACTATATGGCCAAGACTTGAAAGTCTTTATGTTGTTAAAGCCCCCAGAGTATAAAATTTGTTAATGCCTAGCATATAATCAACATCATTTTAACAAACTAAATACAAAAGCTTCATGCTACAAAAACCTCCCAAATAAGTATAATCCCAAACCTAAAAAATTATAATTTTCTTTAAAAAATTGGTAAAAATCTTCTGTCAAAGCCTCCAAACATAACATAACAAGAAAAAGTTCTCTATTAAGGTATCATGCCACTAAAATATTGAATGCCAATCTAAGTTCTGTTATGCTAACCAACTTCAATAAGCTATTGAAACATTATAGCTAAAGCCCCCAAGTACAAACTAAATGAATCAAGACCATAATCTCCACTAGAGGCCTTAATAGCATGCAAATAAATTTTTTATAGCTAGCCATGACTCTATTCTAATTTTCCTTCAAAAAATTGTAAAAAGCTTTTGTTAAAGCCATTAAAAATAACATAACAAGAATAAGTTTTTTTACTTCGTTAGCATGAGGTTAAGGTTTCATGCCAGTAAAATATTGAATGCCAATCAAAGATCCGTTATGCTAACCAAATTCAATAAGCTATTTCAAGATTATAGCAAAAGCCCCAAGAACAAATTAAATGAATCAAGATCATAACCTCCACTAGAGGCCTTGATACCATGCAAATAAATTTTTGTATAACTATCCATGACTATAGTCTAATAATAATTTTAATTCACTTTTTAGGTAAAACCGAAGTTAGGATCACCAACGTTGGTTCAATTAAGGTGAAATCCAGTTAAATTCATTTGATATGTTTGGCATAAAACTACTTGAAATATTTTTTTTCTTGCGCTAAAACTGCTAAATCCAACTAATAAGTGGATTTAATAAAATCAGATTTAATAAACGGAATACGTAAAAATTGGATTTAACTTAACGACGGGTTTATCTAATCCATTTATGGTGTTTGGCTGGATTTATGTTAAATCTAGCTTAAATTTTGTTACAAGTATCGTGCACACCCAATAAGAATAGTATCCCAATGTTGTATCTCGATCTTGTTAATCTTCATAGCAAAGATCACAAGGTCAACTATATTTATCAAGAGATCAACATAACTAGTGCAAGGGAACTCATTAGTATTTACCTCCTAAAGCACAATAAATAACTGGATGAATTATGTATAACTAATAGAGTTTCAAAGGAATAAAAACTAAGCTACTGCTGGTGATGCTCACTCTAAAATATTGTAAAGTAGAATGTAATACTGACATAGAAAGCCTATAAAACAAGGAAAATTTACATACGTAGCACAAAAAATTCTATTGTATTTGCTATCTCAAACCTAAACTTTCATATTTAAATACATAATGGTGCTTTGAACCTTTGCATTCACTTTTAAAAAGGGGCAATAGTGCTATTTTTTTATGTGATGTTAAAGATTTGAGTGTTATGCGACAGTTTAGGTGTGAGACATGTAATAAATAAGAATTTTATGCTATTAAATGACCATAAAAACAAATGCAAGTAATAACTTACCAGCTCCTAAGGTCAAAGCAAAGAGCGCCGAGTTTGGAGAGGGATTAAGTTTTACTCGTTGAATCTCTCTAAATCTTGGTTGTCGGTTTGGTTTATAAAACTTGTCCGTTGATAACAAACTATACTAGCTTTAAAAAGCGGGCATTAATACTTGACTAAAAGTCTAAACTAAATCAAACATCCAACGAAATGTAAGAAAACAAGATCTCTTCTTCAAGCTCAAAACTACTCATGAATGTCCCGTCAAGAGAACAAGAGAGTTTCTAGAATTAGGGAGAGAGAGGAGAGAGGAGAGGGGGGAGAGAGGGAGAGAGACTAATATTTTTCAACGTATCTCTAGCTCTAAGTAATTGAGAGGGGAGGGAGGGAGAGAGAGAGAGAGAGAGAGAGAGGGGCTCTAATATTTTTCAATGTGGCACTAGCTCCAAGCAAGTCAAAATTCATGGAAACATCCCCCGGCAAATAAATCCTAGCCCCACATCATAGATTTACGAACGATACTGCATTATGAAGTCCCCATCAGGTTGATACTGCTGTTGCTATTGTAGAGATGGTTAACTAAGAAAAATAAATATATATAAATAAATAAATAACAACAGCAATTATGGGGAAAAACCAGCAGAATAGAAGAAATTATATAAGAATGCATGAGCAAATAGGACAAATAAAGAAAAATTAAACTAGCAAAAGATAACTTAAGGAAATATGTGAGAGGGGATGGTGGAGCAATCAAGAAGACAATAAACAACTTATCATACGTAACGAGAAATAAAAGATTTTTTTTTGTTCCGAAGTAAAGGAACAATAAGCAGTTTAAGCATTTGCCGCCAAACCTGTAGAAAACAATCTTGGGACGAAAGTTAGCCACAAGTACTAGTAACCTAATCAAGAAAATAAATTAGAGGCATTTACATGCACGGCTAAAATTCTAATGTATTTACATATTTAACACCTAAACATTAATCTTTTAGGTTTAGCACTATTATTACTTTTTGAGAGTGAAATACATTTTTTATGCATAGTTTTAAGCACCAAAGTGCTATGAACATAAATATGAAAGTTTAGGTGGGACATATGCAAATACATAAGATTGTACGCTACGTATGCAAATTTCCCAATAAATTAGTGTGACAAAACCAAATTGGAAACAAGACAGTCTTACCCAAGTCATAGCAAGAAGGTCAGTACCATCATGTTTGATTTGACCAATAAGAACCAGATTTGAAGCGTAGACCAAGAAGTAGAGACCAAACAAAGACAAGTCAAACTAGTATTAGAAAAAAAAAAAGACCGTGTGAAACTAAAACATGAACATGTACTTGTTCTAGAAAATAACAACAAAAACACAAAAATGTCAGTTTTCTTAAAATAGTTTCACAATATAGCCAATAAATAAGGGAACATCATCTGATCCATAGATTGATGACTCCATGAGGCATTTTATTCAGGTCCATTGTCCTGTGATTCATTCAACAGCATGGTTAAGCACTAGAAAATCAAATATATCAGTAACATCAATTATAATCAGCTCATTTGATCCACACTGCATAACAGCAAGGCTAAGAGTACTTATGTCGCATTCTAGCTCCGAGAAACCTCAAGCCTGCCAAAATAGACAATAATGACGAGAAAATTAAGTAGTTCCAAACAGAAATGCACAATATAATACAAGTAGGGAAAAATCAGTTGACCTGCTTGGAAATAAGTAGTTCAGTCCAGCATTCAAAATTTTAAATTAGAAAGTAATATGGGTGAAATCAGAAGAGAACAGATAATAGGAGGCCATTGATACAACATTATAATAAACTAGATAAAAACATAAGTCTGTACCTTGCAGGACAACAACAGAATCTCCAAAAATTGGTTTCACTGCATCTCAGAAACAAACTTCTCATACTCAGTGTCAGCATCACTAACTGTGCTATACTGATTTGCAGATGAAGCAGGCTGAGAAGAAGATGGATTTGAAGTCCAGGGTAAATTCGATACACCCTCAGGTTGAGAAGAAGCTGGTTGGTCTGTGGCCGAATGAGCATTCGAAACACTTAAATCAGATTGAGGAGCTGCTGGATTTGAGGCCCATGGGACATTTGCTACACTCCGAGTGGGATCAAAAGTTGGTGCTTGTAAAGTAGGCACGGAGGTAAAATAAGGTGGATAACCATAAGCTGTTGAATATGGCGGAGGAATAGGTGAAACCATTCCTGCGCCAGAATCACTATATGGAACATACATGGGAGCAGGCAAAGGTGGAGTGGCTGCAGCGTTACTCTGTGCTGGTAACCCAGAAGGAGTATTGTTAGTTGCATCAGTAGAACCAGGAGGTGCAGGTGGTGATGGTGGTGCAGAAATTGGTGGCGGAGGGGGGTACTGCATTCCATAAGGAGCAATAGTTTGGCCTGGCACTGGATTATACATGCTAGAACCAGGTGGTGGCAGAGGGGGGTAAGATGAGTAAGGGGGTGGAGCTGGTGTTCCCAATGGAGCTGGAGCACCAACAAAACTTCCTGTAGGTAGTGCCTGAGCATTCCCCATGGTTCCAGCCATGTAAGGTTGATGTAATGGATAACCACCAGTTGTTCCATACGGTGTAGGAGTTATAGGTGGAGCGGGAGGACCTGGAGGCACGACAGGCTGAGGTGGCTTGCCAGCTACTCTCACAGCTATAGTCCTCCCTTCCAGTTGGTATCCATGCATGCTAGATATTGCCTGGTTAGCCATGGACACATCTGAATATTTCACAAAACCATAGCCTTTACTAAGTCCAGTAATCTTATCCTTGATAACCTTAGCCATAACAATATCACCAAAAGAGCCAAACAGCCTAATCAAGCTAAGATCGTCAAGGTTTGGAGGCAGGTAACCAATATACAAATTAGTTTCATCATAATCCTTCTTGATCTCATTAGCTGCAGCACTCCCAGCAACACTACCACTAATCCAGGGAGGATTGTTTCCAGAATTTGAAGCTTGAATAGGTAATGTTATGCTTTGCTTTGTTAAGGATTCAGGTCCAGATCCACCAAGTTCAGCTAAGAAGTTCAGGTACTCATCATCCATCTTGTTTCCAGACCCAGACCCCTTCATCGGGCAATCAATGGTTGGGTGGCCTCCATCTCCACAGATCTTGCAAAGAACATCACTCTTAAAAGTTGAACCGCGAGCTGGGCAAGCATACTGCCTGTGGCCTGGCTCACCACACAGCCTACAAAACTCATCATCCCTAATCGTCCCATTAAGAGCTGCAAGTTCTCTAAGCTGCTGCCTCTTATGTTCATTCAGAACTTCATCAACGGGCTGTAGGAGCTTCTCGACCATATCTGCTGCCTTATCGAGGGCCTCTTGGGTTTCGGCTTCAACCAATACATGAAGATCCTCATTCTCCGCAGGATCATGTTTCAAATCTCTCTTCTGCTGCAGCCTTCCTTCCTTCACTGATCCCTTTCCTCGAATGACAATCTTTGCACCAGTTTCCTTCTCCATTCTCTTCTGAGTGTTTCCCCTAGGGCCAATGATAAGCCCGATGAAATTATAACCTGGATACTCCTTCATGGGAATATACAACTTTTTCTGGAGCTTGGGAGGCCGATAGTCTGCAGGAGGACGGAAAGCCGGATTCTTCTGAATCAGCTTTGAGATGATATCCTGTCTCTCTGTCATCAGCTTTCCTCTTGCTCTATACTCTCTAGTATTTATCCTGATACCCATGTTGTCATAGATTGGTTCTGGAGAAGGCGACCTAGCACCTTCAGGCCTATCATCTAGGAAAATCCCTGACTGGAGCTTGCGATTGATCTCAAGTAATCTAAAGTTCAANACTCTTTAGTATTTATCCTGATACCCATGTTGTCATAGATTGGTTCTGGAGAAGGTGACCTAGCACCTTCAGCCCTATCATCCAAGGAAATCCCTGACTGGAGCTTGCGATNACTCTTTAGTATTTATCCTGATACCCATGTTGTCATAGATTGGTTCTGGAGAAGGTGACCTAGCACCTTCAGGCCTATCATCCAAGGAAATCCCTGACTGGAGCTTGCGAGTGATCTCAAGTAATCTAAAATTCAGCGATTGTACCTCGGGATCAAGGTCCGCAGTGAAATCCTTCATGAAATCCGGGAGCTGGACCACAGGCGGAGGTGCATCCTCGGCCCACCGGGACTTCCTCTTCCGTCCAGTCCCCGTGCCATCACTCCCGTTCTGTTCCGAAGAATCAGCATCCCAACGGCTTCGCCGGCGACTGCGGCTACTCGTCTCCTCCTCCCCTCCCGAGCAATCTCTATCGTTTCCACTGTGGGTCTTCAGAATGCTAGTGTCCGATACCAGAGGCTTCTCAAGTCCGTCCGGCCATGGCGCCTGACTTCCAGCGTACTGCTTGTCGTCCTTGCTTACAGAAGAACCTAGGTGGGTTTCAACAGAGGGTGGTGGGGCGGGGTACTCTACCAGCGATTCGAGCGTTGGGGTTTGCGGTGAATCATAAGAGCCGGAGGCTAGGTTTTGCTGCTTGTGAATCATTGGATTGAAGTTGTTCGCATCAACAGCTTGGGGGGATTGCTGAGAAGGAGGATCTAGGGTTTGGAATTGAGCTATTCTGAACACAGCGAGATCCTCCATAAGGGAATTGAGCTATTCTGAACACAGCGAGATCCTCCATAAGAATGGTGACGAAGGTTCGAGAGAACAACCATCATCCTTTACATCCCCGTTTACGCAGAGATGGAAATTTCGAGCTGAAGCGGAGAACAATAAGTCCTGAAACCTTTGCNTCGCCGGCGACTGCGGCTACTCGTCTCCTCCTCCCCTCCCGAGCAATCTCTATCGGTTCCACTGTGGGTCTTCAGAATGCTAGTGTCCGATACCAGAGGCTTCTCAAGTCCGTCCGGGCAAGGCGCCTGACTTCCCGCGTACTGCTTGTCGTCCTTGCTTACACAAGAAGCTAGGTGGGTTTCAACAGGGGGTGGTGGGGTGGCGTACTCTACCAGCGATTCGAGCGTTGGAGGTTGCAGTGAATCATGAGAGTCGGAGTCTAGGTTTTGCTGCTTGTGAATCATTGGATTGAAGTTGTTCGCATCAACAGTTTGGGGGGATTGCTGAGAAGGAGTATCTAGGGTTTGGAATTGGGCCGTGCTGAACACAGCGAGATCCTCCATAAGAATGGGGACGAAGGTTCGAGAGAACAACCATCATCCTTTACATTCCAGTTTACGCAGAGATGGAAATTTCGGGGGAGAACAATAAATCCTGAAACGATACGCTTCGAAGTTTGTTGTTATGACCGTCCGATCCGTAATGAACGATTATGATGGTAAATTTTAGTGGGAACCGTNGACCGTCCGATCCACAATGAACGATCATGATGGTAAATTTAAGTGTGAACCGTTTTTCTTTTCTTTTCTTTTCTTTTTTTCTTGAGAAATAATTTTGCAGTCCTTTCAAAGCTTATGGAAATACATTTAAAGCATTTTTGTCACTTGTCACATACCACTATATTTACATATCTAACATTTAAATTTACTTATTACATTTATCACACNTTTCTTTTCTTTTTTTTTTTTCTTGAGAAATAATTTTGCAGTCCTTTCAAAGCTTATGGAAATACATTTAAATCATTTTTGTCACTTGTCACATACCACTATATTTACATATCTAACATTTAAATTTACTTTTTACATTTATATCACACAAAAATTTTATATTAAATCAAAAATTACTTCTTTTTTTTTTTGTGTAAAAGTGAGATACACCTTTTCATGTATGTGCATATATGTAAGATATCATACATAAAAATTAAAAATTAATGTTACATATGAAAATGAATAAGAATTGAGTAGTGTTTGCAAAAATATGATTATATAAAAATTAAAATTTATTTTTATTTCGCAGAATCGAGCACAGCGAAGTGACCGAGTCGTGCCCCTATCGAAGTGGTATGAATTGAGCCCAATGAATCGATCTTGTTTGTCAAAAGAGCTGATATAAATTATTTAAAATATGACTGAAATATATCTTTGTGGAAATAGCAATTCGTGAAACTATCATAACCGGCCAAGACATCTGTCAATTTCTCACTTAAAAACTGACACTAGGGATTTTATCCCAACAATGGTCAAAGAGAAGTAAAAAACATGGTCTTTGACATCCCACGTTGACAAATTTATATTATTTTTTATCTCTTATATAAAATGGCCAACAAGAGGAAAAAGAATGGATATCTCTAATTTCTTAAGGTCTTTCTTCGAGTTATATGTACTCAGAGACAATACAAGACCTTACGTCGTAAAGAAATATTCATGTGATAAATCTTCATTATTTTTTCGAGCTAATATATTACAGATTTGAGTGCTTACAAATGCATATTCATTTAATAAAAGGTTAAATGTGGTTATAGATTTAGAGGAATAATATAAGCATTTGCTAATAAATATGATTAAACAATTACTACTTCATTGCCCCTTGAATATTCGAGTGAGTTGACCAAATGCTAAATTGAATTGACATTAATACAACACTATTAGTTATAATTCATATTTGTACATCAAAAATAAACTTTCATGGGCCGCCAAAGCATGCATCTGATCTTCATGAGCATAATTAGTCAAATTAGCCATAAGACACCACTGTCACCAAATTGATCCACTGAGATGACATGCGAACCATACTTACTGATATATCAGACGTCATACACAGCTTGTCGAGTCGACGTCTCAGATTGATTTCGAGAATTGCCTCGTTGATCCCGTCTACATGTTCCTACCAACAAACTAACCAATCAGACTCACTAGCCCAACATCTCCTCAGCTATTCACAAAACTATTAGAACGCAAAAAGTCGAGACTGATGTCAATGACGGACATATTCTACATTCTGATTTATAAGTCGGCGTGGAAATTAGATATTATCATTGGTACATAATGAATAAAAATAAAAATAATATTTTCATACGGTAACATAGTAGAGAAATCTGATAGCACTACAATTTAAAAGGACTTCAATTATATGCGGGATGCTCTAATTATCATGTTACATATGTAGGAGAAACTAAGTTTTCAATTTACGGTTTTAGGGATGGTAGTATAAAAATAATATTTGGTTAGAAAAGCTTAATTGAGATTTTAATGTGTGCGATATGTAAATACATAAGAATTGTGTCTTAGTATATAAATTTCCATTAATTTTATTGAACACAATATAAATGTGTTGTAAAAGTAAATGATAAATAGGTGGGTTTCTTGTCTTTTATAGAAGATTCAACGAATAAAATAAGAAAAAGGTTCATGTATGATAGGACTCGCATGCCTTGTCTCAACTAATATATATATATATATATATATATATATATATAATTTTGAACTTTATTATCATTTTATTCTCTAAATTATATGAAGTGAAGATAACTATAAAATAATCAAAAAATATATTTCACATAGTACTCCACCCTTTTCTAAGTGTTTTGATGAAAAACTTATGATGTGGGTGTCACACGATATTGGTACCACACTTATCTTTAATGTACGGGATAAAAAATTGAGTCTCAGATTTTAATGTATATTTTTACAAATGATTTTTTTTTCTTATATCTTAGCACCACCATGATTCCTTCCACAATTATTAATTCCAGGAGACCACAAGAGAAGAGCTTGACCATATCCGAACCGTTTCAAATATGATATGATTTGTATTTAGAATTTTCTACTATTTTACTATATAATATCTGCGACTATGTATTGAATTGGGGTAATGAGACATTGCTTAATATATGATATTTCTCTCTTATTTCTATATTGACATCTCAGTCCTGCTCAGCTTTCAGCTTTTACTAATGATATGTTAAATGTCTTTGTAACTAGTTATGATGATCTTCTCTGATAGTTGAATACCTGCAAGTAGGTTAGGTCATCCCTTCGAGAAAAATGGATAAAATCACTTCGACGGATGGGATAAATTCTATAAAATAATGAAATAAATTTCTGCATAATCATATTTATGTGTGTATTGATATATAATTGTTAAGTGGTAAGTACATAGATCTACCTACTTTTGAAATATATAATGATATTTTAGACATTGCATTTCGCAATTTCAATTTATAACATCTTTAATATATATATATATATATATATA
>JXCR01142370.1:4890-21484 GCA_002079205.1 Phalaenopsis hybrid cultivar | reverse complement strand
AATAACACATGAATAACACACAATAACACAAGAATAACACGGGAGAGAATATTCCACCGTGTTACTGCGCTGTTTTTTTCTCTATCGGGAATATTTCCCGTGTTGTTCAAGTGTTATTGTGTGTTATTCATGTGTTATTGTATCCTGAGAATATTCTTGGTGTTATAATAACACAATAACACATCAATAACACATGAATAACACGCAATAACACATGAATAACGCGCAATAGCACATGAATAACACAGGAGGGAATATTCCCCGTGTTACTGCGCAGTTTTTTTTGCTCTGCCGCGCGAGATGTCGTGGCGTGTTTTGATTCGCTACGCACGTTATTTTTACGTGCGTAGTACTGATGTAATATTTCTTCTAGTCATTACAATTAAAAAATCAAACCTAGCAGCCACCACACTCACCAAGACGAGACAAAACACAATTCTGTGATGCTAAGAAGGGAGGGGCGACACCGCACCGCCACCAAACAGCTGCCCTAAATAAACACAACCTAAAACAACTTCATATAAATAGTGAGAGATTAATTTCATCAAACCAAACGATATATAGAATTTAATTCAAACCTTATAAAGGGGAATCAGTTTCAGATCTACCCAGTCTAGCAGAAGACATTTTAGGCATAATTTCTTAAGAGTGGAAATAAATAGCGGCAAAAAGAGGGTGCGAGGAATAAATGAATTCCTCCTATATGAAGGATTCATACAATAAATTTTTTGAAGCTTTACATAACCACTCAATTCTTATGAATTTTACATTTCCAGCACCTAACCTTTCAATTTATTTCATTTATGCCACCATACTTTTGCATGAAAAGGTGTATTTCACTTTTTGAAAGTTTAAATAGTGATATTTATGTGATATAAGAGAATTGGGTGGTAGAAATGCAAAAAAGTAATTTTAGGTTTTAGATCCGTAAATACATAACAATTGGGGGGTATTGTATGTATGCAAATTTCCATATTTTAATAGAGATTTATATACAGATGACACAATATTGATGCATTTAAATATCTGATAAAAAAATCTTTTTTTTTACATTTATAACACTTTTATGATTTATTAACATTTATTTTTTCTATTTTAAATATTAATAATAGTGTTATTTTTTATGTGATACGTCATAAACGTCAGTATTAAATTTAGCTGTTAGATATGTAAATACATAAAAATAATGTGGCATGAATGTAAATGCCCTATTTTTGGAGTGTTCTTTATAACCAGTACAATAGAAGGGAAAAAATTTTTGACCCAAAACTTTAAGGAAATAATATTTAAATACATTAAATCTACTTTTAGATAATATAAAATAAATNACACGTGGCGTGGGGACCCATCCGCTTTTGAATCCAATGATATATTTATTATGAGCAAAATTGCAAAATACTCCCAACTATTACAAAATTTACAAAAAAGTTTAAATAATTCAGGATTATTTTAAAAATGAGCCCTTAAAAGTCTTTAATGGGCATTATTTCAGCCCCAATTTTAAAATTTTGGGGCATATCTTAACATTTTTATAAATTATAGGGATTATTTTGACACTTTACTCGTCATGGCTCCGTTTGGGATAGATTATTTGGTAGTTTATTTGATGCAGTGGCTTTTTGAAAATGCTCATGGACTGTTTGGGTAAACTGTATTTTGGTAGTTTATGCATTTTGAAAACGCTCACAGCGCATCTATCTAGGTGCGGTGACAGCTTTCTGATAACGGTCTGACTTAAAAAAAAAAAAAAATGAAATAGTCACTGCAGACAGCTCATCAACATATTATTTTTAATCAGCTTATCAGCAGATTATTCAATATGTTGTAACTGCCCCAAACAGACTCTATATGTACATATAATATAATTTTATTCTCTTAAAAAATGCCTAAAAAAATAATAATAATAAAATTTTTTATAAGTTATAATTTAATTGCCTATTTTAAATTTGAAAATTACTTATTGATCTAATTATCACTATTTCACTTAATCCCTTACAAATGAAATTTTTTAATTGGATAGTGTGATGTGAGGTGTCTAATATATCTCACATGCCTATCTTATCATGTATCAATATTTATCTATATCTTTATCTTATAATTTATTTTCTTATAAATATATTTATATATATATATACATCTATCTCTTGATATAAGTAAAGTTTTGATATTATAAAATAGTATTGCTTATTATAAATTATGATGTGGTTACATGTCATTGATATGAGATCTTCATTTGTATATCCACTCAGCCATTATATTTTTAATTGTTAGAATTTGATCAATTAAAATTCTAAATACTTTTAAAAAGAAATATTTAGGTAAATAACCCTCAATTCACATATATTTACAAATCTAATACCAAAACTTCAATTTTTACACGTGCATTGCACTTATAACAAAATAATAGCTAAAAAAGAATAAAAATACACTTTTCTCTTACATAAGAAAATACATAAATAAATAAATAAAATTCAACCATCAGAGACTGCAGGAAATTTAGTGTTCCATAACAATAGGACAATAGCCCTCTCTTTCAAGGAAAAATATTACATGAGGACACCGAACGTAGAATTACGTTCGGATTGCAATAGTTAGAAATATCCCGTTGTGTTACAAGAATACTCTATCTGCGTTATTTGTAAAAAATGAAATGTTATTTGAGTATTATATGATGTTATTGGATTATTTTGTGGTGTTATTGGAATATCCCCCGTGTTACTTGATTTGGGGCTGAAGTGTTATTGGAATATTCTCATGTGTTACTTGATTTGAGGCTGTGTCATTCCAATAACATAATTGAAATTGAAATAACACGAATAATATGTCGAATAGCACAACCCAAAATCAAGTAACGTGAGAGAATATTTCAATAACACTGCGAATAAACAAATAACATCATATAATACTCGAATAACATTTCAATTTTTACAAATAATGCAGACGAAATATTCATATAACACAGCTGGTTATTCCAATCCGAGCGTAGCTCTAGGTTCTGAGTTTCGATGTAATATTTTTCTCTTTCAATATATATATATATAATAAATATGTCTAATCATGCAAAACTTTTTTTTGGCATAAATGTCCAAATATTCCATTTATGCATAGCGCAACCCTGTCTTTACTGTCCTTTAGCACCGATAATCCAAAATTTCAATAAATTTTTAATTACTTGATTAAGTTTGAAATAAATTTCTGGGGTGTCTAGTAAATTCGGATTTGTTAAATCTGTCCTTTTGTTATATTTATTATGTTTGACTAGATTTAGTAAATCTTGACCATAAATCTTATTAATAGGAGCTACCATACACTCCCTTAATATAAATTTAATTAATTTTATATTGCATACCCATCTCATGATAATAATTTTTGTTATGGTATGACTCATATACCATATAGGAACAGACGCTGGAACGAAGCAGAAGAATCTGTCCAAATCGGGAAGTTACGTTATGTGGGTTGGGGGTGCTGGGTCAACGTCCTGCTATATGGTACATGAGTAATTTGATAATTACATATTGTACTGCATGGTTTACTCTAGGATTATAAATAGACTTGTTTGTAATTCTAGGTCTTTGAGACAGCTGAATCTTGTATTTTGTACTCTTTTCTGAATATCGAAAAGGATATCGTCGCTCTGCTCCCGAGGATGTAGGCATCTTTGCCGAACCTCGTTAAATCTCTATTTTCTTTTGGATTTGTGTCGTTACTCTTGTTTTTCTTCCTCCTAATTTCTCAACAATTTTGAAATCTAACATAATTTTTTTTTCCCAATGACTCAAAGATCTTATTTTTACTTAATTATTCCAAGATTAATTTATTCTTAATAAATAAAAAAGTTTAGGTTTTTCGGTTTAATGATTGTAAGAAAATTATTTATAAGCTTTGAATTAAAGCAATAAATTGAAAAAGTGGGGGACAAAGTCTTCATATGATGCAACCTTTCATTATTATTATTGCACATGAAGATTGCACGGCTTTGATCACAAATTTATTGGATCCGTTTATATTTGAACGAATTTATTACAATGTATAAAATAATTATTTATTTAATTTTTCTTCATAATTTCATTTTAATGCCACAGTGAGAAAATAATTTTATCTAATAAATATAAATTTCCAAATTGCTATAAATATATAAGAAAAATAATGTATCAAAATAATCTCTTGATATTTACATGAGGCCATATTAATCCAGAGATCACAGAAGTGTCAACATTCTCCCTATAATATTTAAATTAAGGCTTAATTAATCTCGATGATAGAGGACAATTAGAGCTTAATACTAAATTAGTGAAAGCCTATTTTGATACTTTTATAAACTGAGAGTAATAATTTGTTTTAAGTAGTTACAGCTATTTAAAGAAACAACTATAAAACTGCTACAAAAGAAAAGTTGTTGTTCCAAAATGTAGCAGTAGTCATTACAATTAAAAAATCAAACCTAGCAGCCACCACACTGTTAGTGTTCCAAGACGAGCTTTCAAAACACAGTTCTTACCACAATTTTTAATAAATGACAGACAAAACACAATTTTGTCATGCTAAGAAGCAAGGGGTGACACCGCACCGCCACCAAACTGCTGCCCTAAATAAGCACAACCTAAAACAACTTCATATAAATAGTGAGAGATTAATTTCATCAAACCAAACGATATATAGAATTTAATTCAAACCTTATAAAGGGGAATCAGTTTCAGATCTACCCAGTCTAGCAGAAGACATTTTAGGCATAATTTCTTAAGAGTGGAAATAAATAGCGGCAAAAAGAGGGTGCGAGGAATAAATGAATTCCTCCTATATGAAGGATTCATACAATAAATTTTTTGAAGCTTTACATAACCACTCAATTCTTATGAATTTTACATTTCCAGCACCTAACCTTTCAATTTATTTCATTTATGCCACCATACTTTTGCATGAAAAGGTGTATTTCACTTTTTGAAAGTTTAAATAGTGATATTTATGTGATACAAGAGAATTGGGTGGTAGAAATGCAAAAAAGTAAGTTTAGGTTTTAGATCTGTAAATACATAACAATTGGGGGGTATGGTATGTATGCAAAATTTCTATATTTTAATAGAGATTTATATACAGATGACACAATATTGATGCATTTAAATATCTGATAAAAAAATCTTTTTTTTTTACATTTATAACAATTTTATGATTTATTAACATTTTTATTTTCTATTTTAAATATTAATAATAGTGATATTTTAACGTCATGAATGTCAGTATTAAATTTAGCTGTTAGATATGTAAATACATAAAAATAATGTGGCATGAATGTAAATGCCCTATTTTTGGAATGTGGAAAAAAATTTTGACCAAAAACTTTAAGGAAATAATATTTAAATACATTAAATCTACTTTTAGATAATATAAAATAAAATTTAATTTATTATTCATATTTTCCATTTATTAATTATAAAATAAATTTTATTAAATTAGAATAATAAAATTTTGACCTTTTTTATTTTTAGAACCATACCTAAAATATAAGAAATGCCAATCAATAATTTAATGATTAAAACAAAAATAAAATATTTTAAATTATTAATAAAACATCTAATATTTAGGTGACAAAACATATTTATTTGATATGAAAAATATCAACAATTGAATGTGCCAAGAGAAAATTAGTATTTAAAGTACAATTTTATTGGAGGAATTGAGAGAGGACCTTTTAAATAAAGAATATCCAAATTAAATTGTCAAACATTTACATAAATACAACTCGATTTCTATGTATTTACATATCTAACCTTCCAAATCATTCACATCATATCAAAAAATACATGCAATGAAACTTTAAAAGGTAAAACTTTAAATTTAGAGGCTAAGCATGCAAATACATGGAAATTAGGTGCCGTGTATGTAAATCTTATGATGAGAAGATANATATATATATATATATATATATATATATTGAAATTTAGGTGTTCCATATATAAATAGGGGTGCAAGAAATTGACCTGGCATGCCAACTAAACCCAGACCCGACTCAAAATTTTACCCAAATATTATTTAAATTAGGTTCGGGTTAGACTTGCCAACTAGAATTTGACTCGAAATTAAACCACTAACCTAAAATTGATTTTAATATGAACTGAAAACTTGAAATCAACCCAAGATTGATTTGAAACAAATCCAAATTTTACCTGAATAGATGTTATGTTTAGTATCAAAAGAGTCAAACTGGTCAAGTTCAAGTTAGTAGGTTAAAGACGGGTCGGGTTCGGGCTGGATTTTCTAAGCCATTTATATTTGAGAGGGGCAAGTAGTTTTGGGTCAAATAGTTTCAGGTTGATTATTTTCAGATCATACTCAAACCTAACCCGTGAACCCAACTTGACAACCCAATATATAAATACAAAGGAGTTGAGTGATATGCATGCAAATCTTCCAAAAAAATTAAGTGCTAAATGAGTGAATGCAGAATAATTGTGTCGTGCGNAACTTTAAATTTAGAGGCTAAGCATGCAAATACATGGAAATTAGGTGCCGTGTATGTAAATCTTATGATGAGAAGATATTGTACCGCAGAATCTTTTTTATGTATGGGGGTTAAGGAGGGCCACATGACCGGTCAAAGGTTTTTGGAACATATGCAGGCTTTTAGGTATCTTGTGACTGTTGAGTGTTTCCAGAAACATTAAAAAGTAGACTTTTTGCTTCTTGTATTGTCTAAATATCAAGAGCCCAAGACAACCAAATATATTTAATATTTTATTTAAAAGTATTTTAATATTTGAAAGAACTTTACAGTCTAATGTATTTACATATATAACCCTTGAAAGTTCGATATTTTCGGAAACAACACCAACACACACGCGCGCGCATATATATATATATATTGTTTTTGAAATTTAGGTGTTCGATATATAAATAGGGGTGCAAAAAATTGACCTGACATGCCAACTAAACCCAGACCCGACTCAAAATTTTACCCAAATATTGTTCAAATCAGGTTCGGGTTAGACTTGCCAACTAGAATTTGACTCAAAATTAAACCACTAACCTAAAATTGATTTTAATATGAACTGAAAACTTGAAATCAACCAAAGATTGATTAAAAATAAAGCCAAATTTAACCTGAAGAGATGTTATGCCTATATCAAACAAGTTATATTGGTCAAGTTCGAGTTAGTAGGTTAAAGGCGAGACAGGTTAGGGTTGGATTTTCTAGCCCATTTAATATTCGGGGGGTCAAGTAGTTTTGGGTCAAATAGTTTCAGGTCGATTATTTTCAAATCAAACAAACCTAACTCATGAACCCAATTTGACAACCCGATATATAACACAATAATTGAGTGGTATGTATTCAAATCTTCCAAAAAAATTAAGTGCTAAATAAGTGAATGCAGAATAATTGTGTGCCGGGCATATAAGTTCTTTATATATATATATGATGTCACCTGACCTAATCTATGTATACACAAATCAATAACACATCAGCTTGTTTTAAGCACAACTATCTGTACAGATGCAGTCGCCTAATCTCAACGCTCCGATTCATTTTGAATGGCTAAGATTAGATCAATAAAACATCATGCTGATTTCTCAACCATCCAAAATGAATCAACAGCACAAATTATGACAATTCAATAAAAAATCACAGACTTACTCCTAATCCTTATTCTAATAGACCTGTAACATATCTATTTTATAATTGTTAGCGTGTGGACCAAAACAAGAAAAAAAATATAAGAAAATCATTCACAGTAGTTGAGTATTAATTTAAGAGAATATATATTTATTTTTTATTTTGTTCGTCATATAACCTTAAAAGCATCATTATTAACATCATTGGATTCTCAACTTATCAATCAATTATGATTTGCAAAACGAATTTACCCAACCAAACCTTAAAACAAAAGGTATTTGATATTAAGGAAAAAAAAGGTGCAAGATGTTTCATTGACATACATACCACCGTATCTATTTACATATCAAAGACCTAAAATTTACTTTTTTACATTTAAACCACCCAAATCCTTCCACATCACATCAAAAATAACGCCAGCTTTTCTTTTTTTATGCATTGGTAATGTGGTATGTATGTAATTCTTGCAAATTATTAACATATTATTTGCAACTGAAAAAGTAACTTACCATGATTAACTATTTCCTATGTACATGACAACGTAACAGATAGACATAGTTTTACTTGCCAAAGTTTGAACGCTATGATACCTGAGGTTTGATGTGCAGCTCCAAATTCAGGCCTTCTGCAAAGAAAATAAAAATCATCGGAAGAAAACATCTCCATCCTCAACAAAACAATAGCATTCTTATCATATAATAATTCTAAACATAAAAAATAATCCAAAATTCTTTAGCAGAATTGGGTCTCACGACTGAGTTGTTTAGGAGGGAAGATTGTTGACAATAGGGATTTACATTTGATTATAACTGAGTTGATTAATAGCAGTGCAATAATAATAATAATAATAAAGAGAAATACATTTATTTAAAGGGCCAATTTAGGATTTTTTTTATTTGAAATAAAATATGTTCGACACATTTAATATATGTTTAAATATTTTAAAAAAAAACATAAAACATCTAAAATTTATTGAACATTTTTTAAGAAATTGATTTGCATTTAAAAGCAACAAATAAAAAAGATACAAAAAAATACAGAAGACAAACATACATTTTAAAATAACAACAACAACAACAAAAAACATTTATCACACTAAGCGGGGTCGGCTACATGAATCCTTTTTCTCCATTGCGACCTATTGAGTGTCATATTTTCATTTAATTCTAATAAATTAAGATTATTTTTTATACAATATGCCCCAAGTCTTTCTAGATCTACCTCTGCATTTCATAAAATAAGTCGAATCTAAAACATCTACACTCCTAATCGGATCATCAGATGGTTAACGTTTAATATGACCAAACCATCCAAGATGCTTCTCTCTAATTTTGTCCACCACTGGAACTACACCATCCCTATCACGGATATATTCATTTCGCATTTTGTCTCTAAGTGTAAAGCCACTCATCCACCTAATCATTCTCATCTCGGCAACACTTAACTTAGTTTTATGCTTCTCTTTTAAAGGGCAACATTCAGCGCCATAGAGCATTGCAAATCTCAACACAATCTTATTAAATTTTCCTTTCAGTCTAATCGGTACTTTTCTATCACATAATAGGCGCATTCCTCCACTTCAACCAACCAACTTGAATTCTACTAATAATCACCATCACTTTGAACAATAGATATGAGATATCTAAAGTGTTCACACCTTTTAATAATTTGATCACTCATAGTTACAACTGTCACTAGATCTACTACTATTAAAATTACATTCCATGTATTCAATTTTAGTTCTACTAAAATGAAAGCCTTTAGACTCCAATGCACACCTCCATAATTCAAGTTTTTTCCTGAGCTCTCTCCAGTCTTATCCACGGGAAGGATATCATCAGTTAAAAGCTCTTATAAATGTCTAGTAAGAGCATCCATAATTAAAGCAAAAGGATAAGGGCTTAAAGCCGATCCCTAATGTAATCCAACTGAAATAGAAAAATATTTGGTCAATCCTCCTTTTGTTTGAACACAAGTAACAACTCTAGTATACATGTCTTTAATGACTTGAATATAAGTCATATCAACACCTTGCTTCTCAAGAACTCTCCAAAGGATATCTCTTGGAACTTCATCGTAAGCTTTTTCTAAATCAATAAAAATCATATGCAAATCTATATTCTCTCTGAACTTCTCCATCAAACCTCTCAATAAATGTATAGCTTCCATAGTAGACCTACCCGACACAAATCCAAATTGATTATGAGAAATCTTTGTAACACGTCTTACCCTATTTTCAATTACCCTCTCTCATAATTTTAAAACATGACACATCAACTTAATTCCTACATAATTTGCACACTCTTGTGCATCACCTTTTTTCTTAAAAATGGGGACCAAAATACTCTTCCTCCACTTCTCAGGCATCTTTTAATTTTTAAAATAATATTAAAAAGTTTGGTAAGCCAAGAAACTCTCAAATCTCCTATATATTTCTACACTTCGATTGGGTTATCATCAAGTCTTACAGACTTTCCACCCTTAGTTTTCTTTACTAATGTGACGGTAAAAATGAAGCATTTTATTATTATTAACGATATTAAGATCATTAAGATCGATCATATTTTTAAAAACTTTATTATAATATTTATCAAAATAATCCACTTATTTGAAAGTAAGAGATGATGTGGAAATTGTTGTATTTATGATTTTTTTTTCAATCAGGGGTAATTTAGTCTTTTGGCTTTATTTATTTGCATGTCCTAATCATTCTCTATAAAAAAAAAGACTCAAGGTTTATAAGAGACTTATGGGTGAATGGTTAGAAGTGTGGATTATAACCCCTAACATTTTCTTTCTGTCGTCCGATGTTAGTAAAATCTCTCTTCCCGTGGATGTAAGTGAATCAAGTTAACGCCGAACTACGTAAATCTTTTGTGTTTGATTGTTGTTGTGTAAATTTATACGCTTCCGTATTATTTTCACATAACACTCTCATTATCTTCTAATATTTTCTTTAATCAAGTCTTGTATTTCGTGGTAATCTTCATTTTTGAAACACTTTCAAGTATCTTGAACCTTTGAAGGGGAACAGAGGATATTAAGTCTTTCTGGCATGAACATTTTGATGCTATAAGCATTTCCGATGTGCCAAACGACAATTGCAACTCTCTGATATCGCTTGCATGCACAACATTAACACTTTTCCCTCATGTTCAATGATTTTAAGTAAGGGTGTAAATGAGTTGAGCTAAGCTCGAATCCTGCCTAACTCGAGCTTGGTTGTCTATCAAATTATCATGGAAGCTCACTGAATAAGGCATCAATGGCTGGAGGAGGAAATCAACATAACCACCGATCAACTGTTCGAGCTGTTAACCCAAACCACGACCGAATAAAAACTTTTATCGCTGAACTCAAAATTACAATGACGAATCCTCAAACATAAAACAGCACAAACATGCAAACGATAGGTGCCAACGAAAACTCAACCAAAAAAGAAAGAAAATAACACAACACATAAATGACCGTGTAGAGAAGGGCGGCAGGCCCAGAAGAAAGGACAAGAGCTGCGGCAATCTTGGAAGGTGTCGGCCTGCAGGTGGATGCGATGCTGGAGGGCGTAGGAGTGATGGGGGACTACAGGGATGAGGCTGGCAGTAGGTGGCTGCGGCTTAGGTGGTATGTAAATACATAAGAATTGTGTGATATGCACGTAACTGCCCTTTAAAGTAAATGCTGCACTACATGATCGTGAACACTACGATCAATTTAAAAGATTGGGACTGGCTTTAACTTCAATTTCCACTCCAGCAGCACGCAAAAAGAGATATATGGCACGAGTAGACACACTACCTCAAACTGGTATTGGAAGGAGAGCTTCCTGTGCTGAAGCATCCTCACCTTCAACTTCCATCCAATCCAACTTTGGGCCCTGCAAAAGAAATCTCCACGAGATGAGAACACGAATCTTCCATAAAATGCAGATTTATTACTTGTTCAACATCGCATTATTATCTTAGTATGTTCTAGTTTTCCATGATTCAAGAAAGAGCTCATGCAGAAATCAAAGTAGAAATATTACCATAAAATCAAGGGAAATTTACATGCCAGCACACAATTCTTATGTATGTTACACCTTAACTTTTATAGTTATACCACCCAAATCGTTCGTATCACATCAAAAATACAACCATTTTAACTTGCAAAAAGTGAAGTTCACCTTTTCATGCATAGCAACATAGCAGCATGGGTAAGGTGGCATGTATGTAAAAATACATAGGAATTGAGTGGTATGTATGTAAATTTTTCATAAAATTAATGAATGATGAAAAACTTGGAAAGAAATGCCATCAAACATAAGCTGTTTAAAACTCTTCAAAAACTTTGATATTGTACCACAACTACTCTCTCTGCCGGAAAATTACAGAAATTCTAAAAGATTGAAATCACAAAAAATTTACAAGGTTCTTATCGAAGAAGAGTGAAGGAAAAATGAGTGGGAGTTATTAGTCTGTAAGTATCTAGATTAGCAATTTAATTCCAATCCTCCCAGGCTAAGACGGTGTTTAGCTGAACCCAAATTTACGTTAAATAGGATTTATCAAATCCATTAAATCAAATACTTTGTGCAACGGAGATGAACATGCGAGCGACGTTGGAAGAAATTTTTAATCCACGACACAATCAGATTTACTAAATTCGGATTTACGTCGTAAAAGAGAAGAAATGCCAGAAGAAAAAATGGAATGCGAAAAAATTTGATTTAACGGACCGATTTTATTTATTTATTTTCGTTAATATTTGGGTGGATTTATTCTAAATTCATGGCTATATCATATTTAAATTATGCTACCAAATATCGCCTAAAAGTTTGAAATAGAGATAAATGGCCTCACCTTTCCTAGCCGAATAATTGTCGGAGGAATTCTTGTCATATCAACAACCGTGGAAGGATCTGCCACTCGGACACCGCCATCAACAAGAAAATCCAGACCCTGATAGATTCAATAAAATGGATTAAAGCATATCCAGATTAAGAAAAATGTAAATAGTTCAAATGATGATCCATAAAAGGGAATTAAAGCAAAATATGAGATTTAAGTAAATAAAAAAAGGGGCATTTACATAAAAACCACCCAATTTATATTTATTTACATATCTAACACATAAACTTTGCTTTTTACATTTAAACCGCCCAAACCTTTCGAATAACATAAAAAATACCACTATTTTAACTTCTAAAAAGTGAAATGCACCTTTTCATGCATAGCTAATGTGCATGTATGTAAAAATTGAAGTTTACATGTTACATATGTAAATACATAAGAAATTGAGTGGTACGTATGTAAATCTTCAAAAATAAAAAATAAAAAAAGCCCATCAAATGAAGCTAAATAACATAGCTACGAGTTGAGCACACTATCCATAATGATCTATAAGGATGAAAATATAAATTCCTGGCAATAGATCCATTGTTCTTTGTGTCACACTAATACAAAGCGTTACAGCAACAACAACAACTACAAAAATTTACAAGTTGGAACAGATACGATTAAGGAAAATAACTAATCGAAAATGGGATCCTTCATACCTCCTGCTCGTAAATATCAGCTATCATTACAGGGTTAATCATCCACTGGTTTTCTGCCGGACACTTGACGCTAAGGCATCACACCATTATTAGTATAAAAGGAAGATTTACATACATACCACTCAATTCCTATGTATTTACATATCTAATACCTAAAATTCAATTTTTATGGACATAACATCTTACCGATGCATGAAAATGTGTATATCACTTTTTAAGGTTAAAATGATGGCATTTTTTATGTGATATGAAAGATTTGAGTGGTACAAATGTAACAAACAAAATTTTGGTGTTAGATATATAAACATAGGAATTAGGCGGTATGTATGTAATGGGTTTAGTATAAAATAAAGTGAAAAAGAAATAACAGCTATAGAAAGATCCCTTCAAATAAAAATTCACACAGCTAAAGAAATTATTTTCCATAGCAATACTAATTCATGGCTTGGTGAAATTTCGCAAACCTTGTGCTTATCAAAGGAGCATCAAGTTTATTTAATATGGTCTGGCAAATGTTTTCATCGGGTATCCGAACACCGACATGCTTTCTTGTTGAATATTTAGCAGTAGAGCCACTCCTAATGCATTGTTTTGGTAATTCTTTACTAGCAGGTAGTATGAAGGTATACTGTTAAAGGATGAGGCATTTTAGAAGGGAATCACTTCAAATTAGAAAATTTCTAGTCAAAATCAATATAATGGAAAATAATTATGGGGCTTTTACATACATAACACACAATTCTTAAGCATTTACATAATGAACGCCTAAAATTTTATTTTTTTACATGTACACCACCTAAATCATTTCAGTCACATAAAATATCACTATTTTAACTTCTGAAAAGCAAAATACCTTTTTATGCAAAGGTAAGATGACGTATATGTAAAAATTAGAGTTTAGTTGTTATATATGTAAATACATAAGAATGAAGTGATGTGTATAGAAATCTTCCAAAAAATTATGCTTACGGGCCCAGGCAGACAATGCTTGACAGCTCTGAAGACATTAATCTGTCCATAGGCATTACCCCGAGGGAAGCCTGTCGTATATGTGTCGATGTCTTGTAAAGAACGACACAGGATACTAAGGGGCTGGTAAAATATATGAAAAATCACACAAAAACACGTAAATATGGTTCAATATAACCACCTTTCAGTACTCTTTAGTTTCAATTTGTAAGTAAAAATAACCAATATGCACAGAAATTTAATAGTACTTGCCTTTGAGTTCCCCACACCCTTAATTCTGCAGGCGAGAAAAATCAATGAGCAAAACTTGGAAGATATTTAAGGGCGAGAATTAGAGAAAAATTTAGATTGAATGAGAGAACCGTAGGATTCAAAGAATCCGTAAAAGAAGAAAGACCTTCTAAGACGTTCAATCGAGGAGTAACTTCGCAAATCACAAACAATAGCATACCTGACAAATAATAGTAACAAATAAATCATCTGATATTAAAATACAACTAATGTATTGGAGCTAAATGAGATTGCAATATCCCTTTGTATTTTTAGTAGTATCTCACACACAAACAAAGTATTGTATGCCCCATATATCATTTTCGTTGTAGCATGTAACATCTATAATCAGTGTAATTTTTAAAAGTGGTTTCTTTTCCATCAACATCATTCCCCAGCTTAGCTATTAGGAGTCATCTTGAGAAATCAATATCAACCCTTCATTTGTGCATTGCTTCCATGAGCGGATTTGCACCTCGCTTTCATCTTCATGTGTTACTAGCACATGACAACGGCACTATCACATATATGATAGCTTCCCTCTCGGCCGTGATTAGCAGAGAGTATGTCTTACATGCATTATACTTTTGTTTGGCTTTGTCCAACCTTTCTTTATTGATGCCTCAAGGAGTCCAACTATGCTTAGGTAAGGTTGTTGAGTTTGCTTCCTCTTGCATCTAGAGCAGTTGTTTTGCCTTTTCTTGATATATATGGATTTATACTCTTCGTCTTGCCTATGTTATTGTGCTTGTTGTCTGCATTCGATAGCATATAATGCTTCAATTAACATCCTAACCTGCTACAGATTCTCTTTTTGGCATCAATTTCCTGATGACTTTTATCTCCTATATGAGCAACTCATAAGGTTTTAAACGAACCACTAGTTACGTTGTCACTGCTCAATAAGATGAGTGGACAAAATAGCTAAAAATTTAATATAAAGTTTAAGTGAAAATAATAATATTTGATATAGAATTATCATTAACTTTTTATTTATTACAACAATTTTTTAAAGGAGAAGAAATAAAGAAATTTAGAAAAGTCACTAAAGCCCATTTATGCTATTTTATAAAGCGTTGGCGGTGCCAATAAGAACAGAAAATAAGCACAGAAACAGAAAAGACAACGTCGTGGTGCCAGTTGGAAGGAAAAGATGTTCCAGACAAAGTATGGATGTCACATGTAGAAGCGTTTTGGCACTAAAAGAAGCATAAATCAGCCAACATCACTATGTCAGTACACTAACGCTCGCCTTCTCTCTAAGTAAAGGGCAAAGCAACCATTCCTTCAATCTATCTCTATTGAGATTTATAATCTAATGTAGGGTCCTATTTATAAATAGAAGTAATCTAGAAATTTATTTGTAAATGTTGTAATGCTCTATATAAGCCTAAGTTATTAATTAAATGAGTAAGTTTTCAAGAGCAATTATTTATTTATGATATCAGAGCTAAACCAAGCTGTCGCGCTATGCGAGTTGGGATCGACGTATAGAGACCCGGAACTCTCACTTTCTCTTCCTTACGCATCGTCGTGACGAAGCAGTAGCGATTAGAACTAACTGGGAAGACAATGACGGAAATGCGGCGCGACTCTGGTGATCCAGTTGCAATTAGAGATAGGCAGGAAGGCAACCATGGAATTGCGACGAGCTAACTTTGAAGGCAACGATGGGATTGTAGCGTGAATCCGAAGGATGCAGTCGCAATCAAAACTAACAGGGAAGAAAAAGCAAGGATAGTTGCGTACAAACACATGATCAAATTCATGTGTGATCTAACCTTGTGATTGAGGATGGCAAGAGATGGATATAATGCAGGAGGTAATGGTTTGGAGCTTCTGGGAAAGATAGATCTTGAACTTCTGAAGTTCTTGGTCAGTCTCATACAAGAAGCTAGCGTTTCGACAGGAGCCTCTATCTTAGCACGAGCTCTGACGCAGGTGGAGCTAGATCTCCCACTTGTGGATTTGAAGCTTGATGAGCCGACCATGTATCTAAGTTGGATGAGTAGAATCGAGGTTGCTCTAGTAGAGAATAGATTAGAGGGATATCAGATGGGAGTCAAGCCTAAGCTAGAGGGTGACAGTGTTGAGGGAGATGAGTGGAGGACCACACATGGCTTACTTTACACATGGCTTCTCAAATCGGTTCCATCGATTGTCTCATCAATGGTTGGCATTTGAAAGGTGAAGGACATCTGGGCAAAATTGAA
>JXCR01142369.1:0-17621 GCA_002079205.1 Phalaenopsis hybrid cultivar | reverse complement strand
TGTAATTAACTATAGGGGCTTGCCCTTATATGAAGCATGTTCAAACCCAGCTTAATATAAACACTATTTAATTCTTTGTATTAAATAGGAGAACATGTCATCAAATAAAATGATTTCGTAGACCAAATGGATGTCATATATTCATTAGTTTATTTGATCGAGCCTCATCCTCAAGTCTTGTGTTCATCCTTTAGGATAGATACAGGATTTGAGGTACAGTGTTCTTTCATTTATACTATGAAAAATATAGGGTCAGTTTGATTTCATATTTTTCTAAAACTAAATATATATATAAACTAAAACGTCCTTCCGAAGCGGGCAATAAGACTTTGATTCCGGTGACCGACAACTTCTTATGGGCAACTCCCTCCTAACCCAAAATAGCGCTGACAGGTTCTAGTGACACCGCTGGGGACAAGCTTTTCTCTCAACTCAAATCAACAAATATTTTCTTCACACATCAGTAATGTGTCCATATCCCTCTTGGACCAAGTTACCCTTCTTCCGTTGGCATACTTTACCCATTTTTGCCTTGGGAAGGTACAGCCAACTCCTTGGACTTCAGGGCTAGCTGTTCAACCATCTTTGAATAGAAGGGTTCAGAAGACCATTAAGGACTCTTTGAATTTTCATGTGGGGTCGGACCCCCAATAGGTGTGTCGGTGGACTAGTTCCACCTGGGCATTTTCTGCCACTAAATAGGTCCCGCACAGGGTCCTAAAATACTTCACATCTCTCTTCCAAATTTGATTTGCTATTCTGCAAATTAAACCAAATCATATTGTGCTTCACGCACTTTGAAGTTTTCTTATATTAATTAAATTTAACACTTTTTCTTAAATAAAATTTTAAAAGTACCCATAAATTAAGACCCGCCCGGTCTACAGATCAACCTCTATTTTCAGTGCTTGCATTAAAAATTACGAGGTCATTTTGCCATATAGCTAACCTCGAAACTTTCTGTTTTCAAGCTTGCTCTAATGGCCTGCCCGACGCTGACCTTTTTCTGCAACCTGCCAACGAGTCACGAAGCCCGTAACCTCACTCCTACTATCAAATTTGGAGCCGAATTTGAAAATCTCAAGGTCATACTTGGGAAAGCCCCGTTTGTAGTAATGAAGATTGCCGCTCTGAAAATACAAGAACCATCTGCAGAATTCAGTCTAAATTGCCTTCAAGACTTCCCTACCTATAAGAAGTCTAAAACTACTACCGTCGCGACACCCGCCAAACCTGCTAGCCCCACTGCTGCTAAGGGGAAAGAAGTAATGATTATTGAGGATTCGACTGAGGGATTAGTTGTCCCACCACCTGTATTTGAAATCAGATCAAGTTTGAGGACTGTATTGCTGACCCGAACTAAAAGGAGGAACTATAATAGAAAAGTTTGGAGGGCCATTAAAGCTCAGGTTCCCAAGGAGACACTCGTTGAGGAGGAGCCTCATCAAGATGAAGAAGTGTTATCGGAAATTTATCCACTCCTACGAGAGAGTAGATTCCATCCTCTGACAGATACCGATGGATATGGGAGCATCCGAACAATCACTGTCGCATTACCAGCACTTCATGGGCATGGTGAGGAGAGAAAGAAGTTCACTCCTATCACCCGAGTTAGTGTAGTTTTCAAAAGGCTAGCTACCAAAGAAGGATGTTCGGTTAGCGAGTTACTTAAATGAGTGAGAGATGCAATTTCCCTCTCGTGAAGAAAGAAATTTTGAAGGGTGTTAAGTCCGCTAGACAATCTCACAAGACAACTAGAGTGCTACTTACTCGCATCCCCGTTTGGTTCCGTTTAGAAAAGAGAGTGGATGCCGCAGTGGTTACTACTGATTACATTGCCACAAGGACCGTAGGTCATCGACTGGTTAAGTCAAGGCCGGGTCCGAAGATCTTACTTGTCACCCGTTATGGATAATTTCCTACAATCCTAAAGTCAAAGATAAGATGATTACCTGGCACTGTAGCCGGTCTACACCACGGGGAACATACTTTTCCTTGACATATCGATGTTTCTACTAAGTTGCTCTGTCCTGAGACATCATCTTCAAAAAGGAAAAAAGTATGGATACCCAAGGTCGCCGCACTGATATATCTGAAATATCTGACATCGATATCTGCACCGATATGCTCTGCCATGAAATGTCCAGTGAACTTGCGGGACAGGAAGTGAAACCAGTATCTGAAATATCTGACATCGTCACGACAATAGCCAGCAAAATGGAGGAACAAGTAAAGGATGTCCATCAGGGTCCTCCAGATCTTAAAGCAATTAAGGAATCAATAATTAAAGAGAAAGTTAAGAAACTCAGGATCGAGATTTCTAACTTAGCTCGAGAACAGGGAGTTCCATCGATAGCGACAGTGAAAATTCTGATTACAATGATTACTTGGAGGAGGATTTCATGGATGTCCATGTGATCGAAACCAAAGCAAACACATCTGAGTGCGAGGCTCAACCTAACACCAAAGAGAATGCCGTAGATGAGCTGTGTAAGGATATTCTCCTAAGGGATGAGCAAGTTAGTCTGCTGGAGAAAAGAATAGAAGAAATGACTGCATCTATGACCGCCATGACCACCATTCAAGGGCAATCACAAGCTCTGCAATTGGCTTCTCCAGAAATCAATCAATCAAAAGTCATACACATCACAGATGAAAGAAGAGAGGTTACTTCAACAAAAAAAGATGAGCAACCGAAGATAGATTTTTAATCAAGTTCCATGCCAGAAAAGGAATTCAAGCAAATTGTTGAACAAGTGTGGGATGCCTTAACCCAATTTAAAGGTGGTGCATTGGTTCTAAATTGTAGACCTTGCCCGGAGGAATTAGATGTCGTGCCTTTCCCTAAGGGATTTATGGCCCCAAACTTCAAGATATTTGATGGAACTGGAAATCCCAGATAGCATATAGCACATTTCTGAGCCAGCCGTGGCAACATAAGAAATAGTGAAGCTCTACTCTTTTAGCAGTTTATCAGTAGCTTGTCATGAATTGCTTTTGACTGGTACGCTGACTTGCCCAACGGGTCAGTTAAAACATTTTTTAAGTTAGAACAGTTATTTGTGAAAAGATTTGTTAGGGTGCAGCATCATGTGTCTATTTGAGAGCTCATGATGGAAAAACAAAAGCCTAGCGAAACTTTCGTAGACTATATTTTGAGGTGGAGAAACCTTATCATGAAATGTGAACCTCGGCTACAAGAACATCATGCGATTGAAATTCTACTTAAGAGAATTCATGGACCAGTAGCTTTCATGCTTAAGGGACTCACCATCATATCCTTCGAGAAGCTACTCAGTAAAGCCAATAGTCTTCAAGACGAAATCAAGCACATGGAGCCACATGAGAAGACAAGGGTGACCAGAGTGTTCAAAAAGAAATCAGGAGTAATAGCGACCGTCAACAAAGGAAAGTGGCCGATAAAGATATATGTAGAAGAGCATCGCCAGTCTTCGTCACAATACTCTCAGAAACAGAATAATCAATCCAACCAGGGGCCGCCTCAAGAGGGATCACCTCGAATAAGAGATTAAAAAATGTTCTTATTAGAGTGAAATAAAACGGTGTATTCTTTTAAAGATGAAGCTACACTTAAAATATTCAGAAGTCTGATGAAGAAGCCAGAGTTCAAACTACTAGATCCAAAGAAGCCCGAAGAGGTGGATAACAAGAAGAAACCAAATTATTGCCCATACCATCGGTTGCTGGGGCACACTATAGAAAAATGCTTTGTCTTTAAAAACTGGCTCAAGAGGAACCTTAAAGAAGAGAACATAACAATCCTGAAAGAATATTTAAAAGAACATGAAAAGGTTTCCATAAATATGATTTCGGCCAAGCAAATCTCCCCAATTGATCCGTATATTGGAACAGATGGATGGAGTACAACTTGGTATGAACTCAAGAGGGTCCTTAATCAAATACAAAATCCATCAAAACAATCTTCTACGTATACCAGAGATGAAGAATGGAATGAGGTTTGGAGCAAATCATCCAAGAAAATACTGAACAAAATCCATTATGCATCAAGACAAGCCTCCATTAAGAGTCCGCAACATACCATGCCCGAGATGAAGATTTTGCCAGGCGATTCGTCATTTTCAAAGACAAAGAAGAAGAAGAAAAGCTTCACTACAAAGATTGATAGCACGGGGGGTAGGATTGGGGCTACCTCTACTAGATTGGTTGTCTCGGATTCGGGGAAGAAAATTCTCGAATCTTTGACTTTGTATGATTATTTGTTTTAACTGTTTCTGATGATAACGTAATTGATTATGACCAATCTAGGTTCGATCTCGATCCCCAAAATGATCCTCAAATTGTACTCAAGTCTGATGAACTCGTTGTCAAGTCGAAAGAAGACATCAATGACACCGCTTACTAGAACACAGATAACGCGGAGCCAACTCCCGATCATCACAGTACAGCGCTTACCATCGACTTAGATCTTTTTGATGAAGATAAAGAGACACCGGAAGATTAAACAATGATATCTCAAAAAGAAAAAAATCACAAAAGTTAACTTAAGGAGCGGAAAAGTGTTACCAGCAAGAATAGCTCCAGCAGATAAAGGAAAGCAGATAATAACTCGAGAAGAGATACCCCCACCTCCACCAGTGGAAGAACCACATAATCAAGACAAATTGGAGGATCATGCAAAGTATACTCCAGTGGAAGAACCACATAATCAAGATAAAATTGGAGGACCCTACAAAGTAGACTACAACGAGATAGCTCATCTTAGGAAGTTGTCGGCCTGATTAAGCATCTACGACGCTCTGATCCTGTCAAAGTATATGAGAGAGTCTCTGGTTACAGCTTTGCTTGACCCAGAAATTTGCTTAGCTCAGTTGGCCAGCACAGCCTCAGATGAAGTTTGTTTGTTAAAAGAATAGCCTGGGGAAACCTTCACAGATGAAGACTTACTACTCGATACCACCGACCACAATTGTCGACTCTACATCTCCGTCAACATCGACAGGTTTGTGTTGTCCAGAGTTTGTGTAGATCCTGGAGCATCTCTTAACTTGATGAGCCAATGAACAATGGACAGGATATTGAAGCTCAAGAGCTTACAACCGATAAAATGATGTTAAGAGGATTCAACCAAAAGGTAGAAAGAGCCCTCANTTCCATTTTTAGATATAAACAACAAAGTCGTAGGACTTCGAGGTAACTTGCTTGTGCAACTTAAATCCTCACTATATCTTTATGACTTTCGTATAGCTCTGCTGTATAATATAAGCCCTAACTCGTATTAGGATTCCGAGGTTGTCATTTGTCACAACCTAAATTCTCACATCTTCTAGGTTATTTGTGTGATTGTTTCACACGAATGTAAGCCCTAACAAATAAAAATTGGCAGGCTGAAACACTTAAACATTTCTCCTCAAAACTAAAGCCAAACATTAGGATAGCTTGGGAAGTCACCGAGCTTCTCCTCCATATCTATGGACATCCCCAGTTCTTCCTCCTTTGGACTCTACAACAAAATGTTCCAAATTTGAACTAATCCCCTTTCACACCTCTACGTCCGATCTCATTGAAAAGTGCTACCCTTTGAAATTTCTTGAAGATAATATTTCCTGACTTTTATCGAGAGTCTTCTTATGTGACTTTGGTCATTTAAGATGTAATTAATTATAGGGGCTTGCCCTTATATGAAGCATGTTCAAACCCAGCTTAATATAAACCCTATTTAATTCTTTGTATTAAATAGGAGAACTTGTCATCAAATAAAACGATTTCGTAGACCAAATGGATGTCATATATTCATTAGTTTATTTGATCGAGCCTCATCCTCAAGTCTTGTGTTCATCCTTTGGGATAGATACAGGATTTGAGGTACAGTGTTCTTTCATTTATACTATGAAAAATATAGGGTCAGTTTGATTTCATATTTTTCTAAAACTAAATATATATATAAACTAAAACGTCCTTCCGAAGCGGGCAATAAGACTTTGATTCCGGTGACCGACAACTTCTTATGGGCAACTCCCTCCTAACCCAAAATAGCGCTGACAGGTTCTAGTGACACCGCTGGGGACAAGCTTTTCTCTCAACTCAAATCAACAAATATTTTCTTCACACATCAGTAATGTGTCCATATCCCTCTTGGACCAAGTTACCCTTCTTCCGTTGGCATACTTTACCCATTTTTGCCTTGGGAAGGTACAGCCAACTCCTTGGACTTCAGGGCTAGCTGTTCAACCATCTTTGAATAGAAGGGTTCAGAAGACCATTAAGGACTCTTTGAATTTTCATGTGGGGTCGGACCCCCAATAGGTGTGTCGGTGGACTAGTTCCACCTGGGCATTTTCTGCCACTAAATAGGTCCCGCACAGGGTCCTAAAATACTTCACATCTCTCTTCCAAATTTGATTTGCTATTCTGCAAATTAAACCAAATCATATTGTGCTTCACGCACTTTGAAGTTTTCTTATATTAATTAAATTTAACACTTTTTCTTAAATAAAATTTTAAAAGTACCCATAAATTAAGACCCGCCCGGTCTACAGATCAACCTCTATTTTCAGTGCTTGCATTAAAAATTACGAGGTCATTTTGCCATATAGCTAACCTCGAAACTTTCTGTTTTCAAGCTTGCTCTAATGGCCTGCCCGACGCTGACCTTTTTCTGCAACCTGCCAACGAGTCACGAAGCCCGTAACCTCACTCCTACTATCAAATTTGGAGCCGAATTTGAAAATCTCAAGGTCATACTTGGGAAAGCCCCGTTTGTAGTAATGAAGATTGCCGCTCTGAAAATACAAGAACCATCTGCAGAATTCAGTCTAAATTGCCTTCAAGACTTCCCTACCTATAAGAAGTCTAAAACTACTACCGTCGCGACACCCGCCAAACCTGCTAGCCCCACTGCTGCTAAGGGGAAAGAAGTAATGATTATTGAGGATTCGACTGAGGGATTAGTTGTCCCACCACCTGTATTTGAAATCAGATCAAGTTTGAGGACTGTATTGCTGACCCGAACTAAAAGGAGGAACTATAATAGAAAAGTTTGGAGGGCCATTAAAGCTCAGGTTCCCAAGGAGACACTCGTTGAGGAGGAGCCTCATCAAGATGAAGAAGTGTTATCGGAAATTTATCCACTCCTACGAGAGAGTAGATTCCATCCTCTGACAGATACCGATGGATATGGGAGCATCCGAACAATCACTGTCGCATTACCAGCACTTCATGGGCATGGTGAGGAGAGAAAGAAGTTCACTCCTATCACCCGAGTTAGTGTAGTTTTCAAAAGGCTAGCTACCAAAGAAGGATGTTCGGTTAGCGAGTTACTTAAATGAGTGAGAGATGCAATTTCCCTCTCGTGAAGAAAGAAATTTTGAAGGGTGTTAAGTCCGCTAGACAATCTCACAAGACAACTAGAGTGCTACTTACTCGCATCCCCGTTTGGTTCCGTTTAGAAAAGAGAGTGGATGCCGCAGTGGTTACTACTGATTACATTGCCACAAGGACCGTAGGTCATCGACTGGTTAAGTCAAGGCCGGGTCCGAAGATCTTACTTGTCACCCGTTATGGATAATTTCCTACAATCCTAAAGTCAAAGATAAGATGATTACCTGGCACTGTAGCCGGTCTACACCACGGGGAACATACTTTTCCTTGACATATCGATGTTTCTACTAAGTTGCTCTGTCCTGAGACATCATCTTCAAAAAGGAAAAAAGTATGGATACCCAAGGTCGCCGCACTGATATATCTGAAATATCTGACATCGATATCTGCACCGATATGCTCTGCCATGAAATGTCCAGTGAACTTGCGGGACAGGAAGTGAAACCAGTATCTGAAATATCTGACATCGTCACGACAATAGCCAGCAAAATGGAGGAACAAGTAAAGGATGTCCATCAGGGTCCTCCAGATCTTAAAGCAATTAAGGAATCAATAATTAAAGAGAAAGTTAAGAAACTCAGGATCGAGATTTCTAACTTAGCTCGAGAACAGGGAGTTCCATCGATAGCGACAGTGAAAATTCTGATTACAATGATTACTTGGAGGAGGATTTCATGGATGTCCATGTGATCGAAACCAAAGCAAACACATCTGAGTGCGAGGCTCAACCTAACACCAAAGAGAATGCCGTAGATGAGCTGTGTAAGGATATTCTCCTAAGGGATGAGCAAGTTAGTCTGCTGGAGAAAAGAATAGAAGAAATGACTGCATCTATGACCGCCATGACCACCATTCAAGGGCAATCACAAGCTCTGCAATTGGCTTCTCCAGAAATCAATCAATCAAAAGTCATACACATCACAGATGAAAGAAGAGAGGTTACTTCAACAAAAAAAGATGAGCAACCGAAGATAGATTTTTAATCAAGTTCCATGCCAGAAAAGGAATTCAAGCAAATTGTTGAACAAGTGTGGGATGCCTTAACCCAATTTAAAGGTGGTGCATTGGTTCTAAATTGTAGACCTTGCCCGGAGGAATTAGATGTCGTGCCTTTCCCTAAGGGATTTATGGCCCCAAACTTCAAGATATTTGATGGAACTGGAAATCCCAGATAGCATATAGCACATTTCTGAGCCAGCCGTGGCAACATAAGAAATAGTGAAGCTCTACTCTTTTAGCAGTTTATCAGTAGCTTGTCATGAATTGCTTTTGACTGGTACGCTGACTTGCCCAACGGGTCAGTTAAAACATTTTTTAAGTTAGAACAGTTATTTGTGAAAAGATTTGTTAGGGTGCAGCATCATGTGTCTATTTGAGAGCTCATGATGGAAAAACAAAAGCCTAGCGAAACTTTCGTAGACTATATTTTGAGGTGGAGAAACCTTATCATGAAATGTGAACCTCGGCTACAAGAACATCATGCGATTGAAATTCTACTCAAGAGAATTCATGGACCAATAGCTTTCATGCTTAAGGGACTCACCATCATATCCTTCGAGAAGCTACTCAGTAAAGCCAATAATCTTCAAGACGAAATCAAGCACATGGAGCCACATGAGAAGACAAGGGTGACCAGAGTGTTCAAAAAGAAATCAGGAGTAATAGCGTCCGTCAATAAAGGAAAGTGGTCGATAAAGATATATGCAGAAGAGCATCGCCAGTCTTCGTCACAATACTCTCAGAAACAGAATAATCAATCCAACCAGTGGCCGCCTCAAGAGGGATCACCTCGAACAGGAGATTAAAAAATGTTCTTATTAGAGCGAAATAAAACGGTGTATTCTTTTAAAGATGAAGCTATACTTAAAATATTCAGAAGTCTGATGAAGAAGCTAGAGTTCAAACTACTAGATCCAAAGAAGCCCGAAGAGGTGGATAACAAGAACAAACCAAATTATTGCCCATACCATCGGTTACTGGGGCACACTATAGAAAAATGCTTCGTCTTTAAAGACTGGCTCAAGAGGAACCTTAAAGAAGAGAACATAACAATCCTGAAAGAATATTTAAAAGAACCTGAAAAGGTTTCCATAAATATGATTTTGGCCAAGCCAATCTCCCCAAGTGATCCGTATATTGGAACAGATGGATGGAGTATAATTTGGTATGAAATCAAGAGGGTCCTTAATCAAATACAAAATCCATCAAAACAATCTTCTACGTATACGAGAGATGAAGAATGGAATGAGGTCTGGAGCAAATCATCCAAGAAAATACTGAACAAAATCCATTTTGCATCAAGACAAACCTCCATTAAGAGTCCGCAGCATACCAAGCCCGAGATGAAGATTTTGCCAGGCGATTCGTCATTGTCAAAGATAAAGAAGAAGAAGAAAAGCATCACTACAAAGATTGATAGCATGGGGGGTAGGATAGGGGCTACCTCTACTAGATTGGTTGTCTCGAATTCGGGGAAGAAAATTCTCGAATCTTTGAATTTGTATGATTACTTGTTTTAACTGTTTCTGGTGATAACGTAATTGATTATGACCAATCTAGGTTCGATCTCGATCCCCAAAATGATCCTCAAATTGTACTCAAGTCTGATGAACTCGTTGTCAAGTCGAAAGAAGACATCAATGACACCGCTTACTACAACACAGATAACGCGGAGCCAACTCCCGATCATCACAGTACACCGCTTACCATCGACTTAGATCTTTTTGATGAAGAGAAATAGACACCGAAAGATTCAACAATGATATCTCAAAAAGAAAAAAAATCACAAAAGTTAACTTAAGGAGCGGAAAAGTGTTACCACCAAGAACAGCTCCAGCAGATAAAGGAAAGCAGATAATAACTTGAGAAGAGATACCCCCACCTCCATTAGTGGAAGAACCACATAATCAAGACAAAATTGGAGAATAATGCAAAGTAGAATACAACGTGCTAGCTCATCTTAGGAAGTTGTCGGCCTGATTAAGCATCTACAATCCTCTGATCCTGTCAAAGGATATGAGAGAGTCTCTGGTTACAGCTTTGCTTGACCCAGAAATTTGCTTAGCTCAGTTGTCCAGCACAGCCTCAGATGAAGTTTGTTTGTTAAAAGCACAGCCTGGGGTAACCTTCACAGATGAAGACTTACTACTCGGTATCGCCGACCACAATTGTCCACTCTACATCTCCGTCAACATCGACAGATTTGTGTTGTCCAGAGTTTGTGTAGATCCTGGAGCATCTCTTAACTTGATGAGCCAATGAACAATGGACAGGATATTGAAGCTCAAGAGCTTACGACCGATAAAATGATGTTAAGAGGATTCAACCAAAAGGTAGAAAGAGCCCTCAGGACAATTACATTACTTATGAAGGTTAGAGAACTCNGAAAAGTCCTACCCTCTGAAACTTCTTGAAGATAATATTTCCTGATTTTTATCGAGAGTCTTCTTAGGTGACTTTGGTCATTTAAGATGTAATTAAATTNAAGATAATATTTCCTGATTTTTATCGAGAGTCTTCTTAGGTGACTTTGGTCATTTAAGATGTAATTAAATTTCGAGGCTTGCCCTTATAGGAAGCATGTCCGAACCAAGTTTAATATAAAGCCTATTTAATCCTTAATATTAAATGGTGGAACTTGTCGACAAATACTAAGGTTTCACAGACTAAACAAATGTCATATATTTTTTAGTTTATTTGATCGAGCGTCATCCTCAAATCTTGTGTGTATTCTTTAGGATAGATACAGGATTCGAGGTAGAGTGCTCTTTCATTTAAACTATGAAAAATATGGGGTCAATTTGATTTCATATTTTTCTAAAACTAAATACGTATGTAAATTAAAATGTCCTTCCAAAGCGGGCGACGAGATTTCTATTCCGATGACCGACAGCTTCTTACGGGCAACTCTCCAACCAAAAATAGCGCCGACAAGAATATAAAACAATAATTCAAAGGAAGCTTCCATAGAAACTTGAAGACCCTANGTCAATTTGATTTCATATTTTTCTAAAACTAAATACGTATGTAAATTAAAATGTCCTTCCAAAGCGGGCGACAGGATTTCTATTCCGATGACCGACAGCTTCTTATGGGCAACTCTCCAACCAAAAATAGCACCGACATGAATATAAAACAATAATTCAAAGGAAGCTTCCACAGAAACTTGAAGACCCTAGTGATTTTACTATACCCTACACGATTTAAAATAAAAGTTTTGGAAAGCCTTATGTGATTGAGGAGCAAGCTTTAATCTATGATGAGTAAATTTATCTTCTTTGTGGATTTCATAGTGCTAAACATGGAAGAAGATAAATAAATTCATATTGTTTTTGGGAGACCTTTTCTTGCAACTATGAATGCTATGATTGATGTGCAAAAAAGAGATTTAACCATGAGCGTTAATGACCAGGAAATAATGTTTATTGTTCTGAATTCAATGAGGTATCCTAATAAAGAAAAAGATAGTAAACCTTATAGAATGGAAATTATTGATTATATGATTGCTAAATAGTAAATGTTATAGAATGGATAATATTGATTATATGATCGCTAAACATTACAAAGAAAGAGGTGAAGTCATTTATAAGCAAAAATATGAAGTTATATTAGATTAAGAAGAATTGAAAAGTGAAACTGAAAAATGATTTTGAAGAAAATCATTAGAGATAAATGTTGAGAATACTAATTATGTTCAAAAAACTTTTTAAGATTTTGGATTCTACTGAAAAATTATAAATCTCTAATACCTTCAAGTGAAAAACCTGCTGAACTTAAGATGAAAGTACTTTCTACACATTTAAAGTATGCATTTTTAGGAAGTTCAGCAACTTTACTTGTAATAATATCCTCATGTTTAATGAAAGATTTGGAAGAAAAATTATTGGAGACATTAAGAAATTATAAAAAAGCCTTTGGATGGACATCAACTAATTTTAAAGGAATCAGTTCTTCAATTTGTATGCAAAGAATTTTAATAGAAGATAATCATGAACCTAGGGTTGATCCTCAATTATTATTAAACACATAATGAAAGAAGTGGTGAAGAAAGGAATTCTAAAGTGGTTAGATGGTAGAATTATTTATCTTATTTTTGATAGTGATGGGTTAGTCATATTCACTGTGTTCCTAAGAAAGGAGGAGTGACAGTGGTCGTTAATGAAAGAAATGGATTAATACCAACAAGAAATGTAACTTGATGACGTATTTGTATTGATTAAAGAAAATTAAACCTTGCCACTAAAAAGGATCACTTTCCTTTACCCGTCTTGGATAAAATGTTGTATAGACTAGGTGGGAATTGTTATTTCTGCTTTTTGGATGGATACTTTAGTTACCTTCAAATATTTATTACTCCAAAAGATCAAGAAAAAACTACAATTACAAGTCCTTATAGGATTTTTGCTTTTCAAAGAATGACTTTTGGTTTATGTGATGCACCTGCAACTTTCCAAAGGTGCATGATGTCTATTTTTTGTGACCTAATTAAGAAAGAAATTGAATTTTTTATGGATGATTTCTCAATTTTTGGAACCTTTTTTATCTCATGTTTAGATCATTTAAAAAAGGTTTTAAATAGTTGTGAAGAAAGAAATTTAGTCCATAAATAGGAAAAATGTCAATTTCTGGTCACATGAGGCATAAAATTTCTTAAAATGGCATGGAAATTCATCCAACAAAAATTCAAGTTATTGTTGAATTACAACATGATCCTGATTTTATATGATAGTGCGATGTATGCGGTTATAATCTTAATTTTTCCTTATATTTCTTATTTTGCAATGGTGCCAAGAACTTGACTTTGAGGCAATTAAAAATGTAATTATTATATTTAAATATAGGATACTACACAAGTATATCTAGCATTATCAAGTAATATAGGACTTTTTGATTAAGCACATAATATCGAACCCACAGAAAGAAATTCAAACTTTTAATAAGTGAGAAAAAATTAGATAACAAATTCTACTTTTGCAAAATATTCTTACTCAAGCTATAGATTCTATAATAGGAATGAAAGTTTGATTCTTTTTGATAATTTTTTATGATTGAAAATAATGTAAACAACTAACTAAATTTAACTAGATAATTGTAAGATGAAGACAATATAAACAAAATTATTTTTTCATTATCATGAATCATTAACAAGTATAGGAATTTTATTATGGAAGTACTCAAATTGTGTTGTGCCAAAAAAATGAAATAGTATTCTTTAACTTACTAAAGATTCTATAAAAAACATTGGCTAATTCAATGTTTGAATAATTTTGAAGAAGGGCTAGATAAGGAAGATACTATCTCTCACTCTAGAGTTCTCTCTTCTCCCTCCACCTAAGGGCTAACATCTTGTAACAAAACCTAAAACTATAAAACATATTGGTGGCTTTAGCCTGTCACTCTAAAGTCATCTAATTCTACATCTTTCCTAGTTTATTTCCTTATTTCTTTGCACTCAACCATATGGATTACATTCTCATCCATACAATCTCATGTGATTATTGTCACTAGTTGACTAAGACAATACCATCACGAATCTTACATGTTCTCACAACAAATATTAACATCTTAAATTGCCAAATTAAAAATTAAATGAAGTACATGGTTTAAAATCATCACAACTTATTCCAACATTAAATATTAATACTTCACACATATTTCATCACATACTTAATCACTTATCATTTTAAGTAAAAAGATAAAGAAAACTACTCAAAATTCATGGAGAAAACACAACCACATTTAAGTTTAAAAGTAGAAATCATGCAAATAAATAAGAAGTGTAAATTAAAACCAAATGTATTCATAAAGATAAAAACTTATCTCAAATCCTCTCCACCAAACTTTTGAAGTTCCTTTGAATCTCTTCTCTTCCTTTCTCTTGCAACACTCTCTACTCACATACTACAACTCCTCTCGTTATCTTTTCAATAAAATATCCTAATTAATCTATGAGAGAGGCATCGGTGGCATGACTATGGGGGCTTAAGACTCTCTCTAGGGATCTGGGAAAATGTAGGAGAGAGATAGGTTTTTCAATCTAATCCATGTCTTCTTTTTTAATTTTCCAAAAGGTGCTTTGGTGTCTCTTCAAAATGTGCCCACATTCATTGAATCTTCCAAGAGTTGCTTCCTTCCAAACTCCATATGAATGTATTTTTGTGTCCATTAATTATATCCAATGTTTTCACCAAGAGTTGCTTCAAACCTCTCTTCAAAAATTCATCCAAATTCATTGAATCATCAAGTAACTACCTTTGGTGCTTAAGCTCGAGGTAAGTGGCGCTTAGGTTGGCATTCTCGGCTTTTTTGGCTCTGAAGCTCCAGTTCTGGGCACTTAGGCACAAAAGTACTTTTGCACACCTTCTTCATTTTTTGCTTCAAATTTAATCCTTCTTCACACCTTTCATAAATTTTCATCCATTTGATTGTATCGGAAAGAAAAACACATAAATACCTTCCATTAAAGTAGAATATCCTCAAAAATAGGTATAAAAATGTGTACATAAATGCTATATATTTTAGGTGTATCAAACTCTCCCAAATTTAAAATGTTGTCCTAAAGTGACACTCAAATCTTTTAAAACCAAAATAAGTAGATTATGTAAATGAGTTTTATTATGATATTCTAAAATTTTGACCTAAAAATATAGTAATCCAATTTAGAAAAGTCTTGAGTACATGAGACCAACTTAGAGTTTCAAAATCTTTAATTTATAGAATTATGAAAATATGAGTTCTTATCTGGTTCAGAAATATTTGAAAATTCTCTAAATATAAAATTTAAGCATTCTATATTTTCCACTTAAATTTTTTTATTAAGAATAATTATACTTATTATATTATATCCCTAAGCTTAAGAGTTTCTCAAGTCTTATACTTTGAAAAGATCAAATGTGGAACCAATTTTTGATTAGGCACTAATCCTCAAGCTTCTCCTCCCTATTTCAACTTTCTTTTTCTTTTTCTTTTCTTTTTTCTTCTTTTTTTTAGGTGAGGAATACTAGATCTGGATAGGCCTTCAATGAATTTGAATTCGACTCCTCCTTTCCTAAAGCAAAGTTTTGATATATATCCTTTACTTAAAAATATAATAATAGTTTTGAAAATTATTTTTAATAAAAGAAATTTAAGTATTGAACATAAAAGTCTAACCCTTCTATATTTTTCAAAAATACAATTTCTCCTACTATAGATAGTGACACAATATTTATCATTCCCTAAACCTCCCTAAATTCTCAAATTCTTTTTCAAAATCATCTCAAATCATTCTCTACTACCCAAATTTATCAAAATTCCCAAAATACACCAAAATTGTCCAAAATTACTAAAAAAAGTTCCAAAAATTCCCAAAAATTCCAAAATCATCCAAAATGTCCCCAAAATCAATTTTAAACACTCTTATGAACCCAATTTAGCTAAATTGACTCATTTTGACCAAAAGCCCAAAATTGCCCTTAAAGGCCCAAATTTCCCAAATTAGGCCCAATGACAACCAAATTGATTTCAACCTTTTCCAATTTGAATCTCAAATTCTTCATGATATCTCCTTGCACCAAATTCAACATTTAACTGACCCAAATTTTAATCCAAACTCAAGCCACCACATTTAATTCCAAAGGCCCAAAGTTTAATTAAAAGCCCACATGAAAATTTTTTCTCATCATCATCCATTTTATTAAAATCATTCCCTAAGTTACAAATTCATGATTAAATCATTCCATATTAATCCTTATGACAAATTCAATACCCCATAAAATTTTAAAAATCCCTTTTCTTACAAATTGACCAAACCAAGGACAAGCCGTGAAGCCATCTTTCATAGGTAAGCCATATGAGCTTTTGCCACCTCATTAAGCTATTAATGGAAAAAGGAGGAGCGAGTTTCAAGCCTCCTTAAAAAAATTTTTAACCACTTTAATGACAACTCCAACCGATGCTTAGCCAAATCCCTTGGATGGAGACCCCTCCACACCATTTCAGTTGCCTCACCTCACTTTGGTCAGCCATGGGAAGCCACCTAACTCCATTTTAATGGGGATAGCCCAACCTAGCCCAAATCCCCTTCCATTTCAATTAATAACCTTTACACATGTCAACTTCAAATTGACTGCACCACAACCAGGACTTGACTTCCCTAGACAATATGGTGACCTGAACTTGGCCGGTCGGCCACCTTGGCTGCCAGAAAACCCAAACTGAAGAGCTCCACCTTGGATAAAAACTAAAAATTGAACCCACCTTATGTTCCCCAGCCCAATTAGGCACTTGATCACTTCCTTCGTCCGCCTAAGCACCACTCTACACCCATTGGTCAGCCATGGAAAACACCACAACCACCTCTATTTAAACCCCATTCCTCACGACCAAACAAGAAGAAACACAATTAACTTAAGGGGACTCTACCAAATTGATTCCACAGCCTCCTTTAGCCTTCCTAAGTTCAACCCAACCTCTGTCAGGCTCTTTCTTCTATTAACTGAAGCCAATTTCTTAACACTCATTTGAGTCTGAAACAGGACACCTTTAAAAACTCCACCAAATTAAAATTAACTTCACCCACACCATCCTCAGAGCCAAAGAAGATGTTCCCATAGAAAAGCCCCACCACTAGACTACTCTAGCATAGACTTTAATCAAAACCTCAAATCAGCCTTAATCTATTTCATACCTAGGAAATTCACCATAAACCTAGGCTTCATCTAAGAGCTTTGTGGACTCAACTCAAGCTTCTGGAAGCACTAAATCGAGGCCACACCTCTCGGGCAAAGGTATTGAATTCTCCCCTAAAACAGAGCCTTTTTTCATTCTCCATGCTTATAGACTCGATTTAGGATTTAATTAACTGTATAGATGTGTTCTCCTAGTCTAGACGCGTCTATAGAAACAAAACCAAAGAGATTTGTCTAAGTATTGAGGGAGAAATTAGGGAAAGTGAACGATTCACAGGTTGGTGGACTTAGGGATGATGGACAGAAGCCATTGGATTGCGCGTGTATCAGACAGACGGGCAAGCTAGCATCAAACAAGCTCTTGGTGCATGAACAGGGGGCCGAGTCAGCGCTGACTCGAGTGGCAGCACCGATCTAGAAGACGTTGCGTGGAGACTTTGGAGTTGCCAAAGATTGCATGGCGCCGGGTGGTTTAAATAGAAAATTAAAGATTTATTGAATTAAATAAATGCCAGAACATTGAAAATCCATATCTTTTCATAGAAAAATTATAAAAATAAATTAAAAATGCCCTCTTGCTTAGTGAACAGAGGA
>JXCR01142357.1:24502-67835 GCA_002079205.1 Phalaenopsis hybrid cultivar | reverse complement strand
CCTCAGTTCCTAGCCGCTTATTAAGGGCCTCATTCCACATATTAGCAGCATATGCAGGCTGTAATCTAGTCCACATAGACATAATGGTCATTACCTGAAACACAATAGACATGTAAAAGTTATTACATAAAATCATTAGATTCTGAGAAGGAATGTAACAATAATTTGCAAAAATATCCTATTAAAAAATGAAAAAAATAAAAGAAACATGGAATTGATAGATTAGAGGGTGTTGGAAGGGGTAAAGCTCACATAGATCAAGTACATAATGAAAAAAGAGCCATAAATTCCAAATCAACAACAGTATGCACTTGCAAACTGACAGAAACACAAATATTAGTTAAAAAGTGGGTTGTCATTTGAGAAAACTTTCATTTAACATTCAAAAAATGTAGCATATTATGTGTCCACACCCACTTCTAAAGAAAGATAAACTCAAGGTAACAGGCATTTATTTACATATTAATTGTGAAGGTCACAAAAAGACAATTTTAGGGTCTGTTTGTTGCAGGCTTTAAAATAAATTTGGGTTGTAGTTAAGGTGAACCTAGGGCTGTCCAAAAAGCTTGTTGTTCGCGAACGGTTCGTGTTCGATTCGTTTGATAAGCAAACGAGATGAACACGAACAATTTTTTTCGTTCGGTTTATAAACGGACGAAACACGAACAAACACTTGTTTGATCGTATTCAAGTCGTTATTGTTCAAAATATAAAATAATTTAAAAAATTATGTATGAAAAATTTATCATATTTTAAAAATAATTATATACTCTAAATCTTTATAATATTTTAAAAAATTAAATCCTATAAATTATAATATAATCTTCAAATTCGCTTCTTAGATTATATTAATCCTATAATTTAATATTTATCTTCAGGTTCACCTCTTAGATTAAACTTTCTTATATTTTTCTTAGATTGAATTAGTTTCTTTGAGTGAAACCTAGTTATTGAAGTTTTTGGGAATGAAATCTAGCATATTGTCTCTAGATCTGAATTTTTTATGGAGGAGATCTGATATTATGGTACTTTGAAGCATCGAACTTACTGATTTTGAAAATGGTTAATATCCCTGATGAAGACAGACAACTTCCACAATGTTAACAGTGTTGTTCAGCCAGGGAAAGAAGCCAAGTCAAAGATGGAACCATATCAATGCAAGCCAAAGATTGGTCACCATAAACTTACAGGTTAAATTAGCTCTAAACCCAAACTTTTTTCAATCCAAAAGTCCAAAAATTAAACAATGTGTAATAACTAAACAAGCACCAAGCAAATGAGCTTAAAATAATCCACTGTTACTTATTCTACAGTGGATAGGCCAAACTTAATTTCCATGGTTTAATACATCGAAGCAAACTAGCCTCATTCTAGATCAAAAAACTTGAAGGCCGGCAGATATGAAACTCAACTCAACAGACTTAAAAGTTATCACATGAAGGGAACAATGTCCAATGGTAAAGTTCATGCATATGGAACTTTTAAAGCTCAGCAATTCCGATAATAAAGCTAGAATATAATGTCGATTAAACAAGTTAAATTATCTTAGCTTAGCAAATCTAAAGGTGGAGCTGAATAGGTCCACTCAACAAGCAACAGTAGTCAAGTTGGCAATCATATAATATCTTTATTAGTTAAACAATTATAAGGATCAAACTAATCCTCTGTTAGTTCGACGAACTTAAGTGCCCAGCTAAGAAGCCTATCATCAGCCTAATAAGCATCAAGGCCAAGTTGACCATCTTGACTTCATAAGTTCAACAATCATTAACATATGTGCTATAGATCAAGAAGTCCAAAGATAGAGCAAAATTTAGTGTTATTCCAACAACTTATAAGGACAAACTAGGGCTTTAGCTCAAAAAGTCTAAAGGACAAGCTAGACACATCATTTTCAAGGGCTAAGTCAGCTGATAATCAAATCAAAAAGCTCGTTTATCATCTAAACAAGCCTAACGGTTAATCTAGGTTTCCATTCAAAAATCCAACCATTCATGTTAAATGTGATAACTTTTGATTCAGTAAGCCCCAAGGAGCTAAACTAAGAAAGCAAGGTGATCCAACAAACCCTCGAGTTCAAGACCAATACAACGCTTGTTTCCCAATAAACCTAAGAGTAGAGATTGATTTAAGCATAAGAGGAGCCCAAGACAATATCAACACACCATTACTTAACTCAAGACATCAAAAGGCTGAGCCAAATAAGTTCTTTTGTAACAAACCTAAAGGTCAAATCAAAACTCATATAGCAATAAATTTCATTCACCACATTCAAAGACAGTCTGAAATGGGCTACAGCAGGCACAATAAAACAAGAGCAAAGATTTAATTAGATGAATGTAACACACTATGGTTGCACATCTTATTTGTTTGGCATTAGAATTAAAATATTTTTACTTGAGTATAAATAAGATGATTTAATTGCAATGTATATTTCTCTATCCTGGAAATAAACACAATAACCCTAAAACATTGCAGCAACATCACCTATTTGCCTCCTTTGCATTAACTCTCACTCTTCCAGCAAGTCCTACGCCACGTCATCCGTACTATTTCTATAATATCCACTCATTCGAGCACATCAGCCATGATTGCACCTCCCTCAGCCTCTCCAAGATTATCAAATAAATATGAACAATCTCCTCCCCATAGAAGAACGCAAGCATGACTGGAGGTGTCATAAGGCTGCCAAAAATACAATGAGAGCTGCTCTACAGCATCCAAATGTTGCCAAACTCCTAAAAGAAACAAGTGTGGATATACCCTTTGGTTCATCATTTGACTGGTCTTCCCTGATCACGCGGCAAAATCACTCAATGCACTTCTAAGAATTCATAAAGGATTTCCACAATGAACAGCCAGCATGTTCAAGAAATTAAATTAGGCTAATCAAGGAGATCCAGACGGGAGTTATGAAACATTCATATATGAATCAACTCCACCACCAATAATCAAGAGGAGAAAATCCCATTGCATTAGGCCCTACAGGATCTAGTTGACTATATTAGATGATCAAATCAACAACAACAACATTTATAAAAAATTCCCACAATAGCTCGGTCCATACTTAATTAATCAATAAGTTAGAAATCCAACATGACCTGTTTAAAACCAATGATTCGTTTTACTCAACATGACTCAAAATCGAGTATCATTGGCAGGTTGGCAATGTGTATTAGGCCGTTGTGGTTCTTTTATAGCTCTACTTCTTCTACTTGACTCCCTGTCCACATTTCTAGATAAAGATTACAAGTTTTCTAACGTAAAATGTGCACAAGATAAATACAAAATAAACTTAGAAAATGTAACAATGTTCAAAAGGTAGGACACAAGGATCATTAAGAACTAGGGCATTACTAAAAATATTGTCCCTTCATAACTAGAAAAATTGAGAATTAATCAAAATCTTCTAATATGATACAGAACAAGAAATAAGTGTATCAAGAAATTTGACAAATTAATTAAAAAATTAATGACTTTCTTATATCATGACATACCAAGTTAGCATCAAGAGGCGGGGGAAAGTTATCAGTAACCGTATCAATCCAACTGAATATCATGTTGTGATAACCGTAAGGTTTTCCTGACATACTCGTAGCATAAGCCCATGCTGCTGTGGCATTGAACTTTGCCCGCAAATCTGGGTGTAATGGAAGCAAAGATATATGAGGATTAGAATTATCCTTTCGAGCCAACTTCCACCACTCAGCCCATGGAATTACCGCAATAATTTCCTCTCCCTGCAAACATTCCATGAAATCCAGAGGACTAAAGTTAAGAAATCACCATCAAAATTATACAATAAGGACTGACGCACTCATGTTTAGGTAGATGATGTAAAGTACGAAGTTCAGATAAATTTATATGTTTCACAAAAGTACGAATTATTACTTAAAAGGTAAAAGGAAAACAAGCAAATGCAAAACAAAATTTAAAATCCTGCTCAGAAAACAATTGGTTGAGGGATTCTAGGGCACACCTTCTCATTCTCATGCCCTGATTCTCCAACCCAAAGCTTGCCCATTTCATCTTTCAAGCAAACTGCTGTATGACCAGCAAATGAACCAGTGACCCATTTCTCCAGGGTCTCAAATCCACCCCAACGACCACGTATTTTAGACACAGCCAAAAAGTCTCCTGTGTGAACATCTTCCTCGCGAATGTTAGAAACCGAAGGACGTGAACGCTTTACAAATGAAGCCCCCATATGCTTTTTAAGAAAGGCAATATTTGCATTCTGACCCCAACCAGAATTAGAAAACAAGGGAAGGACATCGATCAGTGATGAAAATGTCCTCATCATTCCTGATGGCATGAGAAATACAGAGACGCCGTGTTGTTTTACCTGCACAAAAAGAAATCAGAAATGATGGCCGTGCGATTTAACTTGCAGGAGAAAAAAAAAAGACAAGAAAATGAGAGTCGTAGCACACATATTCCTTTTCTGCAGGTTCTTCCCATGACTTTATTTCTAAAGTGTGTTCACGAGCAGAAAAGTAGTAATCCCAAATTATCCTGTATGGTGTTGCAAATACATAGAGATCCAAGCAAGCCCAGCTGTGAGCTAAACTAGTCTGTAAAACAAAGAAAGATGTTTCTTTAGTTGGTAATTAAAAGGTATAATCAATGGTTATCTTCACTGTTTGAACAGTTGAGGAATGAAGTTCTGATTTCATTAAACTAACGCGAACCAAGTTAAAAGTGTGAATTATAAGGAAAGAAAACAAGGAAAACTTGCACAACTTTTTAACAATTTCATAGAAATTCTGCATCTACTACCTCTTTTAATTGTAACTACAGTTGTCCCCATGGCTATCAAACTCCTGCACTACACTAGTGCCACAAGTGGGGGAATAGAGAACATGAATTGACCTAAAGATATTCACAAGAGTAAAATGCCAAAATAGTCCCTTTACTATTTACGTTAGTCCTAGGGCCTATAAATGTGTCAAGTTACTCCTCAAACTTTTTCGATATGGGCTGAAATAGTCCCTTAGGAGGACTATTACAGCTCCCCTTTAAAAAAAATTCTGGGGACTAAATTAATACTTTTATAGGCATTGANAATTAAAATATTTTTACTTGAGTATAAATAAGATGATTTAATTGCAATGTATATTTCTCTATCCTGGAAATAAACACAATAACCCTAAAACATTGCAGCAACATCACCTATTTGCCTCCTTTGCATTAACTCTCACTCTTCCAGCAAGTCCTACGCCACGTCATCCGTACTATTTCTATAATATCCACTCATTCGAGCACATCAGCCATGATTGCACCTCCCTCAGCCTCTCCAAGATTATCAAATAAATATGAACAATCTCCTCCCCATAGAAGAACGCAAGCATGACTGGAGGTGTCATAAGGCTGCCAAAAATACAATGAGAGCTGCTCTACAGCATCCAAATGTTGCCAAACTCCTAAAAGAAACAAGTGTGGATATACCCTTTGGTTCATCATTTGACTGGTCTTCCCTGATCACGCGGCAAAATCACTCAATGCACTTCTAAGAATTCATAAAGGATTTCCACAATGAACAGCCAGCATGTTCAAGAAATTAAATTAGGCTAATCAAGGAGATCCAGACGGGAGTTATGAAACATTCATATATGAATCAACTCCACCACCAATAATCAAGAGGAGAAAATCCCATTGCATTAGGCCCTACAGGATCTAGTTGACTATATTAGATGATCAAATCAACAACAACAACATTTATAAAAAATTCCCACAATAGCTCGGTCCATACTTAATTAATCAATAAGTTAGAAATCCAACATGACCTGTTTAAAACCAATGATTCGTTTTACTCAACATGACTCAAAATCGAGTATCATTGGCAGGTTGGCAATGTGTATTAGGCCGTTGTGGTTCTTTTATAGCTCTACTTCTTCTACTTGACTCCCTGTCCACATTTCTAGATAAAGATTACAAGTTTTCTAACGTAAAATGTGCACAAGATAAATACAAAATAAACTTAGAAAATGTAACAATGTTCAAAAGGTAGGACACAAGGATCATTAAGAACTAGGGCATTACTAAAAATATTGTCCCTTCATAACTAGAAAAATTGAGAATTANAACACTTAACTTATTATTATGCTTCTCTTTTAAAGGCCAACATTCAGCGCCATAGAGCATTGCAGGTCTCAAAATTTAGGAAGATTTAAAGTATAGGATTCTAAAAATATAATTCAAGGGGCCACTTCTCATTGAGCATGAGACTTTTTCAGCTCACCAGAGAGACAAAAGCTCATTACAAAGATGCTTCAATTTTTCATTTTTTTATAGCACGTCGCTTCAAGCATACATCAGTAAAATTACTTTACCTTAACCCACATAGTATTTTACTCTTTATTATTATTATTATTTTTTTATTGGGGCTTTTACAGTCCTACCACCTAAGACTTTAAATATAATGTATTGAGTATTGACCACCTAAACTTAACATGTATATTTCAACCACCCAAATCTTTATTTTCTTTTGAAACATCAGCGGCAATCCTTTATATTTAAGTTTTGGGTGGTTTTTGGGTGATTGAAATGTAAAATTTAAAATTTGGGTCATCAATCTGTTATATTTAAAGTTTTAGGTCGTTGATATATAAAAATCCCTTTTTTATTTGATGAGATGCTGTTTACAAAAGAATCAAGACCCAACCATACAGATACAACTGTTTCTACAGTAAGAAATGACAAAACCTACAGTCAGCTTAAACAAGTTATTCAGTTCTAACACACCTGAAATAAAGTTCAACGTCAAGAACAAACAAATTACCATCGAATTTGCATCCTCAGCAAAGTTTCAAAGAAAAAACAGGAAGATCATGCCTTACATTTATATACAGAACCCCCCCTCCGAGGCCGTTCTCCCAATCACTCTCACTAAACTCAAGTCGAGCCTCGTTCTCCGANGCATCCTCAGCAAAGTTTCAAAGAAAAAACAGGAAGATCATGCCTTACCTTTATATACAGAACCCCCCCTCCCAGGCCGTTCTCCCAATCACTCTCACTAAACTCAAGTCGAGCCTCGTTCTCCAGNGCATCCTCAGCAAAGTTTCAAAGAAAAAACAGGAAGATCATGCCTTACCTTTATATACAGAACCCCCCCTCCGAGGCCGTTTTCCCAATCACTCTCACTAAACTCAAGTCGAGCCTCGTTCTCCAAGAAGCATGCCCCCTTCCACGTTACAACTTGTCCCTCCGGAACAACGGACCCCACGAAAGCAGGCAGCAGATCGACCGCGCTATGGAGGGTATTCATCACCGGCCAGGATATCTGGCGTGGGAGAATCGGGAGTGCATCCTTCACTCGAAAGGGTACCTTGAAGGCCGCCGTACGCCCGCATCCAAACCCTAACCCCAATAAAATCCAGAAGATCCACATCGGATGGGCAGATGGCGAAACGGCCATGGCTTTAGCTGCGGCTTCTGCAGGCCACTCTTTCTTGAATTAGGGTTACCTTTGGATTAGGTTATGCCCACACCATTTTCCTCCGCTTGTCCTGTTGCTTCCGATGATACGAAATGAAACTGACAGCATTTTCGTCGTCGTCGTCGTCGTCGTCAGTTCGGTGGCGAATTGATAACGCAATGATGGATCGGGGCGGGAATTTGAAAGGCTGAAGCTACGGAACAGTTCGGTTGAATCCAATAAAAAAATGATGGAATAATTACATATACCGCAGTCAAAATATTGATATTTATAAATTAAGCCTTTTATTATTGATTTTTCAAAATTTTAAAAAGTAGATAAATTCTCNCACGTTACAACTTGTCCCTCCGGAACGACGGACCCCACGAAAGCAGGCAGCAGATCGACCGCGCTATGGAGGATATTCATCACCGGCCAGGATATCTGGCGTGGGAGAATCGGGAGTGCATCCTTCACTCGAAACGGCACCTTGAAGGCCGCCGTACGCCCGCATCCAAACCCTAAACCCAATAAAATCCAGCAGATCCACATCGGATGGGCAGATGGCGAAACGGCCATGGCTTTAGCTGCGGCTTCTGCAGGCCACTCTTTCTTGAACTAGGGTTACCTTTGGATTAGGTTTTGCCCACACAATTTTCGTCCGCTTCTTCTGTTGCTTCCGATGATACGAAATGAAACTGACAGCATTTTCGTCGTCGTCGTCGTCCAGAGTTCGGTGGCGAATTGATAACGCAATGATGGATCGGGGCGGGAATTGGAAAGGCTGAAGCTACGGAACAGTTCGGTTGGATCCAATAAAAAAAGATGGAATAATTACATATACGGCAGTCAAAATATTGATATTTATAAATTAATTCTTTTCTTATTGATTTTTCAAATTTTTAAAAAGTAGATAAATTTTCTTTTCTATTCTATTTGGATTAGTTATGTGTAACGAATAAATTAATTAAAAATATCTTGGATTAAATGCACTTTAAAAATTTATTTTAATCATATATGAATCTCTGAGCATTTTGATTAAAAAATAATTTCAAATAAGAACTTGTGATCATTCAAATTTTAATTTCATCAAACTTATAATCGAATTGAGCGTCTCGAAATGACAAACCTAGCAACTTTAAACTTGGTTTAACCCGGGTCCAATCAAGTCCAGATAAAATTGTTTAAGTGTAATTGGATATTTTGGATGGTTGGATAAATGATCAAATGAATTCTAAATCTAACGAGTATATAGTCATACTGAGCGTCTCGATGTGATGAATCCAACAAGTCAAAGATCATTCAATTTTGATATCATTCAATCAAGGGAATTACTATGCGCCTCCCGATGCAGTTGTCCAAATTCATGTAGTATTTAGGAGAATATCGCTCTTAAAATCTGTAAACAGAGCCTCACTTTTCTTTATGATGGGCGTGGGGGACCTAGACAGGGAGGAGAAGATTGTAGGGAGATATAAGCTCATGAGGATTCTCGAGCTCCACCATTGTCAGACTGTCATTGTCAAGCTCCACCACCCCCTGAATTGTCGTTGTCGAGCTCCACCACCATTGGACTATCACATCGTTGTCGGGCCACCATTGCTCAACTGCCTCCACCGAACCACTCCACCACTGCTGACGCCACCACGATCGTCGCATTGCCATTACTAAAGACACTGACATCATATTTTGTGACGCACAATCTCTACAATTAACTTTTCTTCGCAGTAGTCAAGTCATCGTCACTTCCTCAATATTATTTGCTACTTCCTTGGCAAATGTTACATATCACATATGTAGTATTATTTTTAGTTATTTAAGAGCTGTTAAAATCTTGTAACATACAACAACATAGTTAAATTATTTCAACTAGGCCGGGCCCTAAGATGTTTTCTCTTTCGAGACTTTCAAGTAAACGTTCGTATTGTATTCTCTGTCAATTTCTTTTCACTCGTGTGTATTTTGAATTTTCATACGACAATAAAATATAATCGCGCGAGGAATGGAATGTAATCATTAAAGGTGTAGTATTTGACATTTTAGATGGCATTATATTAATTCGATAAATTTTAATTACTCACTTATTTTGAACATGAAAATTATTGTATTCTCTGTGAAATGAATTCAATACAAATTTCAAATATGGCGTTAATTTCAAATTAAATTCATTAATTTGATGTCCATCATAATATAATTTTTATCATGATATTATTATTATTATTTATTTATTTTCTATCTCCTATATTAAAATGATGGGCATTACCTTTTATAAAGTTCTAACAATGAGCATTAACATATCTTACTTATTTACATTTCTAGCACCTAAAATTTCATAAATGCATTCGTGCCACATAAAAAATAACATTTTTTATTTATTTTTTAAAAGCGAAAAATAATTTTTCATAAATTAAGTTTATGAAATCAAAATGTTGTAAATGTAAATATAAAAATTTAGGTGTTTCATATTGCTGAACCAAAATAGAGATTTATCACGGAATAAAGTTAAATCCTCGATTTATATAAAGATCTAATGGATATTATGAAATGACAATTACACCCTCATTGATTTCTAATTAGGTGACTCCTTATCAATCGATTTCTTGTCGTGTGATTAGCAGTTATCTGGTGTTTCGCCCTTATACAGGTTTTTTCCTTCCCGAGAGCTATCTGAACCAACCGATTTGTGACTCGACCAATTTCTTGGTCAACTTTTCTCATTCAACTATTCAGATGTAGTCCAACTTTCTAGTTCATCTACCCCCAGGGTCGATCACCCAATTGATGTCTGAGCTTTGATATGTTTGTTTTTTGGATTGAATGGCCTCTGGTTGATGGCTTGGTCAGGTCCTTTCATTGAGATGTCTTCATTCGTTTCGATTGTCTACACTCGCCTTGCTCGTAGCTACTCGATCTAGTCAATGACATTTAGATTGCTCATATTTTGGCTATTTGATTTTCTTATACATTAGTAAGCTATATCTATGAGTAATGGACAAACATCTTATCATCATGTGAGGGAAGATTGGAAGAGGAGGTCATTGTGATGAAGCAATTGAAGACGACCTTCACCGAGAACTCAAAAATATGCCCTATTTTTCGACTACTATAACTTTGTCATGTCTCGATTTCTTTTTCAGTGCTTTTTATCTTCATACCTATATGACATGATTTTCATGGGTTCTATGATTGCTAGCTTTTTCATTTAGTCAAGGATGATCAAAGATAATGTTACCAAGTACTCTGAGTTTTCATGTCATCAATCCTTCAGTCGACCTTCGTAACGTCGGTCAGGTGGAGAGGTCAAATACTTGTAGCACGATCGAGTCGGCGTTTTATAGAGATCATTTATGGCTAGGTCTCTGAATCCCATTATATGACGAATTGTGTGGCATCTTTAACTTTTACAGAGTCATCCTGATGCAAGTGATGTCAAACTCCATCGCGGTTGTTAGGACTTTTGTGATCATCACTCATCATATGGGACTCGCCACCTCAATGGTGCTTTTCTACCATCTATTCTTCTTCTGAACATATCCATACATATTTGTCCAAAGCCCAATCCACTGGACATTTTCTTTGTAGTACGCCAAATTTTAGTCTGTCTACCTAAGACTAAGAAAAAACTTTCATTGAAGGTTCAACTGGAGGCATGTCGAAGCAATGTGACTAACAATGTGTTTTTTCTTCGAACATCACCACAAATCTGTTGTAGTCGGGCTCAGTGCAATTTTCGCGAAAGATAGATTGAGTGCATGCCCAGGCTTGTCAAGCTTCCCATGCTTTATCATCTGCTTTCCGGCGCAAACACCATATTTTACTGTAAATTATTAGCAACTAAGGTTTGAGTTAAAACTACCCGATAGAGAAATATTTCTAAATTTAAAATATTAAAAAAAAAGCGTTATTAAACAATAAAATGTTGTGTAATAAAAGAGAACAGTAAAAAAATCAATTTCATTTACTTTTTGTTATTTATGTTGAGCTTTTCAATTTTGAGTCAACATCTAAACATATATATTTTATACAAATATGCATTTAATATTTTACAACCCAGTATAAAACCATATAACCTTTTTTAATTTCAATCATCTTTATTTTAATTTTCATGCATGGTTGCACTGCACTACCCTATCATTACCATCAATAAATGACTCCCACATGCATGTAACATATTTCATCTATTTTTCTTGTATTCAAAATTTAAAAGAAAATATATACTTTTGCATTTTAAATAAAAGCCGAGAAATAATAAATAAACATAGCTATTATAAAATAAAATATATTTACCTACCTCTACGATGTAATCTAAAGTCCACTGTCTTATTCCTCGGATGAAACTTGCTCTTAAATGCACATATAATAACAAGTTAACATTTATCAGCGTCTATCACTTTTATTTTTCCTTTATATGAATTATGACATAAATACTTAAATAACCTTGTGTATAATTCGTCTAATTTAATTGATAATCCAAATTTCATAAGAGTACTTAATTAATATATTTTTAAATATCAAATATTATATTAGTTTATTTTGTTAATCACAATTATATATCATAATTAAATAAATTTAACTTTGCAAATTCCTAATTAAATAACATTCTTAAAATTTTCTTAAGCATTATTTAACATTAATTAAATAGGAAAATAGCATATAATAATTAAAATAAGTTTTCCAACCTAAAATTCCCCTCATGCTTCTTCGTTAAATAAAATCCCTAATTAAGTAAGTTTTCCAACCGAAAAGGATTCATGTGGCTTATCAACAACCATTTCCTTCCATTCCTCAATCGTTCAAGTGTGGCACTGACCGTCAGCGTTAGACCTGTGTTTTAAAGGTGAGAGGTAGAGGGCTTTTATGGTGTTTGGGCGATGTAGGGCTAGTAGATAGATGAGGGGCAGTCCAAAAGCCGATGATGACCAAGAGCTAATTCAAATATATGATGTTATGGGGCGACTAGGAGATGACTGAGTAATTAATGATGCTTAAGATATAATAAGATAATCAAGCACAACCAAGTTGTAGCAAGCTCCCTTCCAATCAATCATAGATGATATTCACGAGTCGAGTTCCATAAGTCATGTTACTCACGAGTTGAGTTCCTTGAGTCCTGTGTTTGGTTGTCCAACAATAATCATTTTCTTATCGAGCGAGATCTTTGAGTCCTTGGAATCGAACGATTCTATGAGATGCTTGAATAAAATACATGTGAAAGCATATATATTTTCTTGGGATATCTTCTTTCATTCAAATTGATGACACGTGTCTTTCTTGTATCCGCTCTATTTGGTCAAGGACATTTGGATCACACACACACACACATCTATATAAGTTTATGAAATCAAACGGTTATATGTGGGAGAAAAATACTTTTAAGGTCTCTGATGTTTGTGCAAGAAAAAAGTAAATTCTAAAGTTGTTTAAAGATAATATTGATAATGGGCATGCAATCTCTTTCAATCTAAATTATATATTAGTATTTATGGAGGTAACTGTCTTATGAGTATAGAAGAAACCATTATAACTGCCATGAAAAATAATAGGTGAAATACATTAAACATGACATCCTCTGCTTAATGAAATATAAAAATTGACTGGGTGCTATGGATCATCGTATTGTTAATATTTTTATCATGTACAATAAATACAATTTCAATGCCTAAATATTCATAATAAACAATCACAAATGCTACAGGGAAGCCTTGATAATTGCTTTATAGGACATACTAGTGATGATAAATGTCATTATAGCAAGTAATTGAAGTTCATCCATAAAGAGTTATTTGTGTTTAGTGAAATGTTGGGATGAATGATAACTGCTTTAAGAAATTGTAGATTGTCATGGTTTCTTTTCGAGAGAGGTAACTTTTGACATGACTTATGAAAGGCATCCTCATGAGAAACTTTTTTAGGCACACAATCCCCAAAAGATTTTCCAAAACTTTTGTTTAAAATATAAAATTGATAATGTATTTAATGCTACTATTTGTATGAATATCAGGGATTGTCATATTTTCAAGATGACCCTCATACCATGTCCACCTTCAAGAGGTGTTATGAATGTTTTTGTAGATTTCAAAAGAAAGAGCAAAACTTAAAATATATTGTGCTTATTCATTATTAAGTCTACCCCTAAATATGAGATGGATGCCATGAAGCACATCTTTATTGACAAGGATTAATGATTGTTGAACAAAAGATAAAGTAAGAGGAGAAGAAAATGAGAATGCTAAGGATGTGAGGAAACTTATTTTTGATCCTCCTTATGTCTTGCTTGAAAGAGAAAAAATGATTAGCAATAAAATTAAATTTATGGGAGCAAAACTTATGAAAAGCTCAAGTTAAATTAATAGATGAGTTATAACTAGCGAGTGTCGAAATTGCAATCAAAAGAGTCCCAACTTCAATCTATAGATGTTTTTTATTGATGGTGAAAACTTTCATAAAGAGTACAATCCCATGAGCAAGAATCTTTAGCTACAAATTGGTAATTCCTTTTGGAGGCATATAAATAAAGCTAGAATGACAAATGACATCTTGGACTCTCATTCCTAGTTATGGATTTGGCCATAAAGTGCAAATATGTTCACTCCTGTTCAACCTAATAAGGAGATTAGAGGAGAAAGTTGTAGCTTCAAAGTTTTTTTAGAAGTTCTTAAAGCAACCTCCATTGTCCACTTGGATATATACATTAAATATGAAATCATAACAACTTAACAAATAATAGAATTCCACTTATTAGTGCCTACTAGGAAGTATCCGTGGTGTACACTTCTTGGGAATAACCTCTCTCGAGAAGGATCTTCATGGCATACCACAACGTTTCTTAATAATTCTTAATTTTTCTCAAAATTTCACTTATAAAACATCATTGGCGTACATTGAACACTTGCTTCAACGCCATTAATTACTAGCTTCACCCACATGAGAGCATTTATCACAACACATCAGAGTTTCCTTCATTAACTTGGTTTTTGCATCAAATTTATTGCACGTGATAACAATATGAGTTATTCAATGTTACCGAGTACTTTGACGTGTTCCCTCAATCAATTCAACAAATATGTTTTGCAATTAACTTGTTCCTCACAGAAAATTTCTCAAATAGTCATGGTGAAGGAAGAACTGTTTTTTCATAAAACTATGTCAAAATCTCATTAATAGAGTTACATATGTAGTGCCAATGTTCTCTCTCCGCACAATCCCTAATATATTTTGTAATTAGCCCGTTACATAACTTGTATTCTATTGTAAAAAACAAAACTATTTGATTAGCCCCATTTCCCACATATTGTACTCCATTGATTTCATTTGAAAAATCTAGTAAGATATTGCCTAATTATCATTTCACTTTGGACTCCATCATGTAATTTTAGATGTCACAATAATTACATAATGGCTATATATAATTAAAAATGAGATAAAACAATTGTCATGTATTTATATATATAACACCTAAATTTTACATTTTGTATTTATAACGCCTTGACCAACCGAAATACACCTTCCATTCATAGGTAAGTCATCACATATGTAAAGATTAAAGTTTTGATCTTTTCATATCTAAATACATAGGGATTAAGTAGCAAGTATACAAACCTTCCATTAAAATATTACTCTTATGAATCATACCATCACATAAATTTAAGCGCACAAATTATATCGATTTTGTTGATATGATAAGCTTTGTTTTTTTTTCTTTCAAACATTAAATCAAAATGCAAATTGAAACTTATTTTAAAATTTTAGAAATTTCTATTTGTTTATCATACAATTGTCTTACATGACTTAATAAGTTTAGTGGTTATATATGTATATATAGAAGTTTATTAAAGATTAAAATTCATGATAAAATCACAATCCATATTTTTCATTTTAATCAAATTAATATATCGGTTTATAAAAATCACTTTCAATACGTAATTTGTAAACATCAAAATACCTGATCGCCAAAAAAAAAATAAACACAAAAGGGGAAAAATTTACGTACCTCGGTGCTACGTACGTCAGTAGGTTATAGAGAGAGTATTTTAATGTTATATCTGCGTTAGACCCCCTATAGCTTTCCTATAACTTACATAAACACACAACTTACTAACAGATAGGTTACAAGCTAATTTACAAAAAGGTTATACGGATATAACCATAATAACCTCGGGCTGTCGATTTGGCTCGTTGTTCGTGAACAGCTTGTGTTCGGCTCGTTACGCAGCTCATGTTCAGCTCGTTCGTTAAGCCTAATGAGCCGAACACGAATAAATTTTTAAGCTCGAAATGTAAACGAGCCAAACACGAACAACAGTTTATTCGCTTGTGTTCGGCTCGAAAAAAAAAATTATATAACTTTTTATATAACAATATATTACATATATTATTTATATAATAATATATTATATATATTTATGTCTAAGTTTAAATCATAACACCTTATGTGGTAATGTGGTTAGTGTCTTCATTTGTATAGATTTGATCCATGTTCGAATCCCACAATTTACATCTATTTTTCCCAATTTTAGTTTAACGAGCCAATTTTGAGCCGAACACGAGCCGAACACAAACACACTGTTCATGAGCCGATTTCGAACATGAGCTACTTCGAACGAGCAGAACATAAGCCAAACCTAAACTAGCTCTAAACTAGCTCAAGCTCAGTCCGTTTACAGCCTGCAATAACCCTCCAGACTCTGCTTACTTCCTTCTTACGTACTCACATTTTTCTCCACAAAAGGGATTGCTTTCAGATAATTGAATCTTACGCATAAGACCGTACAGAGCTTTGTGGCCTCTCGTTTCGTCTCATACCTTCGCCGAACAGCAATGGGGGGACTGAGGCTGCTCGATACCTCGGGTCCTCTTCCTCTCATCTTAGTCTCTTTGGCGCCTCGTTGGCTTTCCNCGAACACGAACAGTGACTTCACAAACAATTTCAAACACGAGCTTATTTCACACAAACTAAATTTCAAACGAACCGAACACGCACACAAGCTCTGTTCGATCGAGTTTGATTCTTTTACACCCCTGGTCATAGGTAAGGCATGACATATGTAAAAATTAAAGTTTTGATTTTTTCATATGCAAATACATAGGGATTAAGTAGCAAGTATACAAACCTTCCATTAAAATGTTACTCTTATGAATTATAACATCACATAAATTTAAGGGCACAAATTATATTACTTTTGTTGATATGATAAGCTTTCAAACATTAAATCAAAATGCAAATTGAAACTTATTTTAAAATTTTAGAAATTTTTATTTGTTTATCATACAATTGTCTTACATGACTTAATTAAGTTTAGTGGTTATATATGTAAATATAGAAGTTTAGTGGTTATATATGTAATATATGTAAATATATAAGAATTGAAATGTATGTAAGTAAATGCTACAAACAAACTAAATATAATNTTAGTATTTATGGAGGTAACTCTCTTATGAGTATAGACGAAACCATTATAACTACCATGAAAAATAATAGGTGAAATACATTAAACATGGCATCCTCTGCTTGATGAAATATAAAAATTGACCGGGTGCTATGGATCATCGTATTGTTAATATTTTTATCATGTACAATAAAGACGATTTCAATGCCTAAATATTCATAATAAACAATCACAAATGCTACAGAGAAGCCTTGATAATTGCTTTATAGGACATACTAGTGATGATAAATGTCATTATAGCAAGTAATTGAAGTTCATCCATAAAGAGTTATTTGTGTTTAGTGAAATGTTGGGATGAATGATAACTGCTTTAAGAAATTGTGGATTGTCATGGTTTCTTTTCGAGAGATTTAACTTTTGACATGACTTATGAAAGACATCCTCATGAGAAACTTTCTTAGTCGCACAATCCCCAAAAGATTTTCCAAAACTTTTGTTTAAAATATAAAATTGATAATGTATTTAATGCTACTATTTGTATTAATATCAAGGATTGTAATATTTTCAAGATGACCCTCATACCATGTCCACCTTCAAGAGGTGTTATGAATGTTTTTGTAGATTTCAAAAGAAAGAGCAAAACTTAAAATATATTGTGCTTATTCATTATTAAGTCTACCCCTAAATATGAGATGGATGCCATGAAGCACATCTTTATTGACAAGGATTAATGATTGTTGAACAAAAGATAAAGTAAGAGGAGAAGAAAATGAGAATGCTAAGGATGTGAGGGAACTTATTTTTGATCCTCCTTATGTCTTGCTTGAAAAGGGAAAATATGATTAGCAATACAATTAAAATTATGGGAGCATAACTTATGAAAAGCTCAAGTTAAATTAATAGATGAGTTATAACTAGCGAGTGTCGAAATTGCAATCAAAAGAGTCCCAACTTCAATCTATAGATGTTTTTTATTGATGGTGAAAACTTCAATAAAGAATACAATCCCATGAGCAAGAATCTTTAGCTACAAATTGGCAATTCCCTTTGGAGGCATATAAATAAAGCTAGAATGACAAATGACATCTTGGACTCTCGTTCCTAGTTATGGATTTGACCATAAAGTGCAAATATGTTCACTCCTGTTCAACCTAATAAGGAGATTAGAGGAGAAAGTTGTAGCTTCAAAGTTTTTTTAGAAATTCTTAAAGCAACCTCCATTGTCCACTTGGATATATACATTAGATATGAAATCATAATAGCTTAACAAATAATAGAATTCCACTTATTAGTGCCTACTATGAAGTAACCATGGTGCACACATCTTGGGAATAACCTCTCTCAACAAGGATCTTCATGGCATACCACAACGTTTCTTAACAATTCTTAATTTTTCTCAAAATTTCACTTATAAAACATCATTGGCGTACATTGAACACTTGCTTCAATGCCATTAATTACTAGCTTCACCCACATGGCAGCATTTATCACAACACATCAGAGTTTCCTTCATTAACTTGGTTTTTCNTATGAAATAATTTAAAATAATTATATATAAAAAATTTATGATATTTAAAAAAATTAAATTTTATAAATTATAGTATATAATAAAATAATAATATTAATAATATTAATATCTTATATTAGTAATATATATTATATATTTATATAATATAAGTTATATAATTAATATAATATATTATTTATATATTTTAATATTAGGGATGTCAAACTGGCTCGTCGTTCGCGAACAGCTCGTGTTCGGCTCGTTCGTTGAGTAACGAACACGAACAGTGACTTCACAAACAATTTCAAACACGAGCTTATTTCACACAAACTAAATTTCAAACGAATCGAACACGCACACAAGCTCTGTTCGATCGTGTTCGATTCTTTTACACCCCTGGTCATAGGTAAGGCATGACATATGTAAAATTTAAAGTTTTGATTTTTTTTCATATGTAAATACATAGGGATTAAGTAGCAAGTATACAAACCTTCCATTAAAATATTACTCTTATGAATTATAACATCACATAAATTTAAGGGCACAAATTATATTACTTTTGTTGATATGATAAGCTTTCAAACATTAAATCAAAATGCAAATTGAAACTTATTTTAAAATTTTAAAAATTTTTATTTGTTTATCATACAATTGCCTTACATGACTTAATAAGTCTAGTGGTTATATATATGTAAATATATAAGAATTGAAATGTATGGAAGTAAATGCTACAAACAAACTAAATATAATAAAAAGAAACTGCAAAATTGATTCAAAAAGGGTCTTTAGCCAAAAAAAAATTGGGGCAGTTACATATATATACCACGCTAAACTTGCCATTTACAATTAGGGGTGTAAACGAGGCTCGTTTATATTTCGAGCTCAAAAAGTGTGTTCGTGTTCGGCTCGTTTGCTTAACGAGCCGAACACGAGCTGTTCACGAACAAAGAGTCATTTTAACAACCCTAATCATGTAGTTATAAGAGAATAAAAGTTTGAGCAAGATTTAAATATTATTATTTGTATTAAAACATCATTTGAATATAATTTAATAATTTTTATTCTATTTTCTTAATCAATATTTTAATTGATTACAAATTTTACAGCCTTATAGTCAATTAGATTTTTAAAAAATACTATTTAATATATAAACTCGATGAGTAGCATTTCGAGCCAAAATGAGCCGAACACGAACGAACACATCTTAGTTCGTGTTCGGCTCGTTAACTTATCGAACGAAATTAACGAGCTGAACACGAGCTTCTTAATGAGCCGAACATGAGCTGTTCACGAACAACGAGCCGTTTTGACACCCCTATTTACAATCATACTCTTCCATCCATTTTCCAAATTCTCATTTAAATATTAAAATTCATGGTATAATCACGGTCCATATTTTTCATTTTAATCAAATTAATATATCGGTTTACAAAAATCACTTTCAGCACGTAATTTGTATATATCAAAATATCTCATCGTGCGCTGCGTACGTCAGTAGGCTATAAAGAGAGTATTTTAAGATTATATCTGCGTTATACTCCCTGTAACCTTCATGTAACCTATATAACCCGAATAACCCTCCTGACTCTGCTTACTTTGGATTGCTTTCAGATCATTGAATCTTAGGCATAAGACCGTAAAGAGCTTTGTGGCCTCTCGTTTCGTCTCATACCTTCGCTGAAACAGCAATGGGGGGACTGAGGCTGCTCGATACCTCGGGTCCTCTTCCTCTCATCTTAGCCTCTTTGGCGCCTCGTTGGCTTTCTGCTTCTCCAGGTTCAAATCGGTCTTCTTTGACTTTAATCGTTTCTCTTCCTGGAACTCAGCTTGTGATCGTCTTCTGTATGCTGTGATTTCTGTGATTTTTCGCTATGGATTCGTTTCAACATTTTGCAGAAGCGCTTCATTGGAGTGCTACTCATTTTCGGAAACATTATCAAAGTATTTATACGTAATTGGGAGTGGGGTGCTGCACTGCATTGCATTAGTTCATCTTATTCATCTAATTAGGTGTTTGGCTATGTATCGGGTCTTTAACTGGGTTGCCAACCCTTCCCTTTCGTTTTGAGTGATGGCAACCTAAAGAATGCGAGGTAGAAGATTTGGCGGAAAAAATAGACGGCGAGAAATGCATACATGAGAAGATAATGAGAAGGTGGCAAAAAGGTTACTTCATGCAGGGTTATGATCAAAGGAAATCAAGAAATCCACATGGCCTCACGGGATTCATGAAGCCGAGAAGGTTGGGAAGAAGAGGCAGCCAATTTGCTTAAGTCATTATTGGGCAATTAGAGGTGTATTAAAGGAGATGGGGGTCGGTGAGTTGAGAGCTCATGACCAAGGATGGCTATAGAACTCATGAACAAGGAGGTTGGAGAGTTTGATAATTCGAGGAGGGGAATTTGAGAATCCCAGCCTTCTAGATGCTAAAGCACAGAAATTTCAAATTCAAATAATATGAACCCAAGGGAGGGAATTTAGCAATCAAATTGAGAGTGATCTTAAAATTCCAATGGTTAAGTGAACTCAAGATTCAAAAAATTTGAATCTCGAGGAGTTCAAATTTGTTGCAGGAGTATAGTTATTGGTTGCCTTGTCCCTCATGCTAGGAAAGCCATGCGAGAACATGTTGCTATGGAAAGAGATGCTGACATTTATTGGCCTCAACTATCGTGATATTGAAGTTGGCAAGATGAAATGACTCCTTTTTCCAATATTAGGTCCTTATTCATAAGAACAGAAACATATGAGGAATCTGGGATAAAACAACCAACTCAAGGCTACTAATGTTGGAAAGTGGATTTTGACATATATGATTTTTACATTCACCAAGACATGCTGAAAAAAAGGCGGCCATGTGACCTAACCGATGAGTTGGGTTGGACTCCAAGAAGTCGGTCTGGTAGCAAAGGTGACTATAGTTGATCAAATGGGTTTGAGAAGGTGATCATTAGGTGTTGGCGAAATCTAATCCATTGAAAGGTGTGGAATGAGTCGATCGAAAGGGCAAGTGACTTAAGGATCAAGTTGAACAAAGGGGTATGCAATTTTAAAGTTTGCTTGAGGATTGTCTATATGTTGGAAAGATTACTGGAAGTTGACCACTAGGATAGTGCAAGTTGAAGTTGGCTTCTTAAGATGAATTGCCAAGGTGCTAACAAATTGAAGTTGCCATGAAGACTTGGGGTGACTTCAGGGTATGTTGACCAAGGGATTGAGAAGCACTTGCTTGTAAGGTGAGAAGGAAGTTGCCAGCGGGGTATCGATAAGACAAAGGCCATATGGCAAGAGAAATGCTAGTAAGTACACTAGGTAACAAAGGGAAGATTGTCGGCTATTGAACCGAAGGCAAGTCACGGACAAGGGGTTGTCGGAGCAAGATTTCGAAGCCTATATTTTGAAATGTCGAACATACTTGAATTACTAGAATGGTCTGGAATAAAGTTGGCCAATATTGAATGAGCCCAAGAAAAGGTAAATATGAATATATATTAGATTGGGTTTTAAATGGCTTAATTTGATCTTAACCCAGATCCACAATCCTTTTATAAATGGATTGACTATGTAAGCCACTTGGGTTTTAAGTTCTATAAATTAGTCTATTTACTATGCTAATTGCTACTTGGATTAAGTCCCGACATAACTCAAACCATTGATATGCTTTGTTATACTATTACAAAATTCAAGAAATTCTGCGACAATATTAAGTTAAGAGGAAGAATTATTAATTGAATCAATTGTAATTAAGATATACTTATAGCGTCCCTAATTTGATTTGGATCAATTAGATGGTCAATACCAGTCATTAGCAAGTTCAAATAGGATTTGATTTTCTAGGATATACACCACTTTTTAATTCACATAGTTGAAATATCAATTATATTTTTGGGTGTTATACTTAAACATTTGGCCTTCTCAAGAATAGCACATACTCATCTAGCAATGTGCATGCAATTAAGTTTTTCTTGATTTGGATGAATCTATTTGACGCAAATGTTGAGCAGTGTTTTCATGGTATCGCAGAACTTTGTAGAAGCGCGAGACCACGATCAATTCCTGAATCGCGGAATAACTGGATCACGTGATCCCTACAGGGGGCTCTCAAACTAAAAACAGGTTTTTGCAATCCCACAATCCTGATTCGTCTGGGAGATGGGATTTTTTATCTCGTAATTGAGCTACCAATATTCTCTCGCTAATCTACTTCTGCTAAGCCATTTTAGGCCCAGACTTTATGTTATTTTTTAGAATTAGGGTTTCTTTCTTGTAAGTGATTATTGATATATTGTATCTTGTTTTTTTAGACTTTTGGCTTTTGTTTGTGTTTTGGAGGCTTTTGTTCTCTGTTATATGCTTTTTCGGTGTTTTGTCTCATTTACTTTTACAAGCGGCATGTCTTTATCTTGCTTGGAAACATGTGGTAGACCTTATTCATTTTTCGCATATCATCGTTTCATTGTTCCGTTTGCTATTTTCAGCCGGTACACCAGCCGAACATCTTTTATTCTCCTCCAAATGCCGTCGACCACCCATATTATTCTTCTCTTACCATTCCACAATCACCTCCTCTTCAAACCCGCTTTTGAAGCACATTCTAGAAGCTCTAGAACAATATCATCTGGTATCAGAACTTGACAAATCCTAAATTTTTAGGGATTTATTTTTCCTATATCTAAACAAAAAATTCCATACAACTTTTGACTCAGAAAAATTTTCTCCCCTGTACCCTAACAATTCCTACCAAAATTTCTTCCCCCAACTCTAACTTTTAAAATTTAATATTTATATCTTTAAGAAAAATTCATCCCCACACCTGCCACCAAAACCTAAGCCCTTAATCAATCTTGATTTGCTGCCTTACACCTAACAAAAATCTTATTGGGAGAATCTAAGGAAAAACTCTTAGCGAGATATCCAAAAACTTTCTATAGAGAATATGCGGCAAGAAATTCTCCAACTATAATGAAAACTTGCAGACTTTAAGAGGAGATATTTTAGTGAGGTCACCCATAGCCACAACGATAATTTGTCAGATTGAAAGGATAAAATGAATCCCTCTTACCATACAATTTTTTTGTAATGAAGAATCATTATCCTAAAGATTTGGCTTAGAGTATAAGAGTAGAAGCCGAAATTTTGGAGTTAAGATTCACTTGCCGGATTTTGATAGTCTCATGGATCGAGACTTGGTCATCGTGTAGCTCTAGGAAGTGAAACATTTTTTGAGTAAAATGACATCCCATCGGATAGAAGGGTCAAGCTAGCCGCTATTGAGTTAATCTTGAACATTTTTTTGTGGTGGAAAAATTTGAAATGCTTACACCAATGTGAGGAAAAAAGTAAATCACTTCACGGTCCAAATTAAAATGAGAGATGCAATGCAAGTAAATACCAACATATTACATACATGACATATTCTTGAGATTTCATCACTTACACAAAAAATGCCTCTCAGTACAGGATATATATACTGGTTCGATCGACTTATGTCGAACTATAAACTGGTTTTGCCCGAGAAGAACACCATAACTCAATATTTAAGGGGATTGAGACATCCATTGGTAACATGGTACAATTGCAACTATATTGGACATACATGATGTATAAACCCTAGTTTTAATGGTGGAGAAACAATGTCACTAGATGATTGCCACACTTTATAGATAAAGTTCAACCTCAGGATTAGACAACAAGAGTACATTTAGTAGAGCATTCAAGCCTAGTTCAAAGTGGACAATAGATGGAGCCAACCAACATATTCAAATTTTTTCTATCCATAGAGTGTTTCAAGTGCTGTGGTTTTGGACGCATTGTATTAGATTTTCCAAACAAAAGAATAACCTCTTTCACGAAACAAAAAGCAACTGAAGAGATTTATAGTGATATAGAGGAAAATGAAGATGTCAGAGAGGTGTAATAGCTTCCAGCCGGCGCGAGAGAGATGCTAGTGAATCAAGCAATTCTTATGAAAGAGACTTTAGTAGGACTAACATTGGTTGTCCTAGATGGTAGTGAACCCAAAGAGTTGATACTAGAAAAAGAGCAACCCTCGTTGAGGGAGTTATCGGATGTCCTGATTGACGGTTTATTTTTCGGGGACCACCGAGAGAGATTCAACATGTCATAGATTCCACTCTAGGATTTTTTTCTGCTAAATCAACCTGCTAAGCATGAAAAATCACAAAAATATGCTACTCTTCATAGTTAGAGATTCGACTTTTGAGAGTACTAGTTTAGATGCAGCTTTGGCTTTGATTGTGCCATAGAAGGAATGACTATTTATTCTATCAAGGTATGTTTTGGAAGGACATGAGTATTTTAGAATTGCATGAAATAGATATGAGCATAGATTTTAAAATGGGAATACTTTAGACACATTAAGATGATGACTTTGTTATGCTAGTGGTTAGTGGTTGATTTATTCTAGAAGTTTTCGGAGAATAAGATGAAGATCCTTCTACCCAAGGAGAATGACACTGACGTCAAGCAACATGTTTGTTGTATTGCGGAGCCCCATAGAAGTGCAAGACTGCAATCAATTTTGCAATCGCGGAATAACTGGATCCCGTGATTTATGTAGGGCTCCCGAATTGGAAACCAGATTTCTGTGATCCCGCAAACCCGATACGCTTCAGAGATGAGAATTTCTATGTTGTATTTGAGCAAGTAGGATTCTCCCGCAAATCTATTGCTGCTATGCTTTTGTGGGCCCACATTTTTTTGTTATTTAATAAGAATTATGATTTCTTTTTAGTAGTGGACTATTTATAGCTTAGATCTCCTATTTGTTTTTTCATAATTTTAGCTTTTGTGTTTTGAAGACTTTTTGTTCTCTGTTTTACCCTCTTTAGTGCTTTTGCAAGTGCTATGTTTGTATTTTGCTCAGAAATAGGTCATTGATCCTCCTAACAGTCTATATATAATAATTTCATGGCTCCCTCTGCTGTTTTCAGTCTGGATGGCAGCGTTATTCCTCTCTAAATGTCGCATCCCTCATATTATCCTTCCCTTACCTTTATACAATCACGTCTTCGTCAAACCCACTTCCTAAACATTTTTTAGGAGCTAGAAAGGTATGACTATCTATTTGGTTATAAGGATATATCGTCTTCTAGGGTTTCTAAAGCAAAGCTACAGAAGTTTCCATCAAGTATCGCCTTGTCGACTTGGAGCTGTGTGATATTGAATAAGTAAGCATACTCTCTTAGCTAGAGTTCCATGGAGTGCATATCTCTCAATTTTAGTTTATTTTAAGAGTTGGTAAATTTAGGATAACTACATTTGCTTGCGTCATCAGTGAGCATTATAGCTGGCTTTCTCTTGGTGGCCACTATCTTGGTAGAGTTAATCATCTTGTATGTAAGTTTTTATCAGGCTTCTTCTTTGGTTATATGTGGGTGCACTTGATTTTAAGAACCGGTAATTATTCATTATGCACATATCACGAAGCTTGTGACTTGTATGTCTTTGGTGGATTGATTTCTCTTTCCTTCCAGTGGACATAGACTTTTGTTGTAGTCTAACCGTATAAATCTTGGAGTTTCTGGTAATTGTTGGCAGCTAAAAAGTTTGGGGAGGTCACAGACCCGGAGGCGAACCTCGATGGCTTCCCAGTCTATCCTATGATTGGGCTTCAGTTTCGAGAAGAAATTATTAAAAGGTTTCATCCTGCCAATTTTATTTAATTAGGGCTTATATTTGTGTGACATGGTCACACAAATCGCCTAGAAGATATGAGGGTTTACGTCGTATTGGATTTTAATTAGGGCTTATATTTGCGTGACAGAGTCACACAAATTGCCTATAAGATATGAGGGTTCACGTCGTATCGGACATTGCGTGACAGAGTCACACAAATTGCCTAGAAGATATGAGGGTTTACGTCGTATCAGGCGACAGCCTCGGAACCTAGAACGAGTTAGGGCTTAAATCGTACAACAGAGCTATACGAATGCCTAAAGAAAAGGTGGAGGATTTATGTTGCGCTGGGCAAACAACCTCGAAATCCTATGGATCGTTCTAGGAAAAGGAATGGTTTTGCTGGGGAAGACATGTTCTGCTGTTGAAGATGGTCGTGCTNAATTGGGAGTGGGGTGCTGCACTACATTGCATTAGTTCATCTTATGCATCTAATTAGGTGTTTGGCTAGTATTGGGTCTTTAACGGAGTTGCCAACCCTTCCCTATCGTTTTGAGTGATGGCAACCTAAAGAATGCGAGGTAGAAGATTTGGCGGAAAAAAATAGACGGCGAGAAATGCTTACATGAGAAGATAATGAGAAGGTGGCAAAAAGGTTACTTCATGCAGGGTTATGATCAAAGGAAATCAAGAAATCCACATGGCCTCACGGATTCATGAAGCCGAGAAAGTTGGGAAGAAGAGGCAGCCAATTTGCTCAAGTCATTATTGGGCAATGAGAGGTGGATTAAAGGAGATGGGTGTCGGTGAGTTGAGAGCTCATGACCAAGGATGGTTATAGAACTCATGAACTAGGAGGTTGGAGAGTTTGATAACTCGAGGAGGAGAATTTGAGAATCCCAGCCTTCTAGATGCTAAAGCACAGAAATTTCAAATTCAAATAATATGAACCCAAGGGAGGGAATTTAGCAATCAAATTGAGAGTGATCTTAAAATTCCAATGGGTAAGTGAACTCAAGATTCAAAAAAATTGAATCTCGAGGAGTTCAAATTTGTGGGAGGGGTATAGTTATTGGTTCCCTTGTCCCTCATGCTAGGAAAGCCATGCGAAAACATGTTGCTATGGAAAGAGATACTGACATTTATTGGCCCAACTATCATGATATTGAAGCGGGCAAGATGAAATGACTCCTTTTCCCAATATTAGGTCCTCTTTCATAAGAACAGAAACATACGAGGAATCGGGGATAAAACAACCACCTCAAGGCTACTAATGTTGGAAAGTGGATTTTGACATATATGATTTTTACATTCACCAAGACATGCTGAAAAAAAAGGCAGCCATGTGACCTAACCGACGAGTTGTGCTGGACTCCAAGAAGTCAGTCTGGTAGCAAAGGTGACTATAGTTGATCAAATGGGTTTGAGAAGGTGATCATTAGATGTTGGCGAAATCTAATCCATTGAAAGGTGTGGAATGAGTCGATCGAAAGGGCAAGTGACTTAAGGATCAAGTTGAACAAAGGGGTATGCAATTTTAAAGTTTGCTTGAGGATTGTCTATATGTTGGAAAGATTACTGGAAGTTGACCGCTAGGATAGTGCAAGTTGAAGTTGGCTTCTTAAGATGAATTGCCAAGGTGCCAACAAATTGAAGTTGCCATGAAGACTTGGGGCGACTTCAGGGGACGTCAACCAAGGGATTGAGAAGCAGTTGCTTGTAAGGTGAGAAGGAAGTTGCCAGCAGGGTACCGATAAGACAAAGGCCATATGGCGAGAGAAATACTAGTAAGTCCACTAGGTAACAAAGGGAAGATTGTCGGCTATTGAGCCGAAGGCAAGTCACAAACAAGGGGTTGTCGGAGCAAGATTTCAAAGCCTATATTTTGAAATGTCGAACATGCTTGAATTACTAGAATGGTCTGCAATAAAGTTGGCCAAATATTGAATGAGCCCAAGAAAAGGTAAATATGAATATATATTAGACTGAGTTTTAAATGGCTTAATTTGGTCTCAACCCAGATCCACCATCCTTTTATAAATGGATTGACTATGTAAGCCACTTGGGTTTTAAGTTCTATAAATTAATCTATTTACTATGCTAATTGCTATTCGGATTAAGTTCCGACATAACTCAAACCATTGATATGCTTTGTTTTACTATTACAAAATTCAATAAATTCTGCCACAATAATAAGTTAAGCGGAAGAATTATTAATTGATTCATTTGTAATTAAGATATACTTATAGTGTCCCTAATTTGATTTGGATCAATCAGATGGTCAATACCAGTCATTAGCAAGATCAAATAGGATATGATTTTCTAGGATATACACCATTTTTTAATTCACATAGTTGAAATATCAACTATATTTTTGGGTATTATACTTAAACATTTGGCCTTCTCAAGAATAACACATACTCATCTAGCAATGTGCATGCAATTAAGTTTTTCTTGATTTGCATGAATCTATTTGACGCAAATGTTGAGCAGTGCTTTTGTGGTATCGCAGAACTCCGCAGAAGCGCGAGACCACGATCAATTCCTTAATCGCGGAATAACTGGATTACGCGATCCCTACAGAGGACTCTCGAACTAAAAAACAAGTTTTTGCAATCCCACAATCCTGATTCGCTTGAGAGATGGGATTTTTTTGTCTCGTAATTGAGCTACCTATATTCTCTCGCTAATCTACTACTGCTAAGCCATTTTAGGCCCAGACTTTATGTTATTTTTTAGAATTAGGGTTTCTTTCTTGCAAGTGATTATTGATATCTTGTATCTAGTTTTTTTAGACTTTTGGCTTTTGTTTGTGTTTTGGAGGCTTTTGTTCTCTGTTATATGCTTTTCGGCGTGTTGTCTCATTTTCTTTTACAGCCTGTGTGTCTTTATCTTGCTTGGAAACATGTGGTAGACCTTATTCATTTTTCGTCTATCATCGTTTCGTGGTTCCGTTTGCTATTTTTAGCCGGTACACTTACCGAACATCTTTTATTCCCCTCCAAATGCTGTCGACCACCCATATTATCCTTCTCTTACCATTCCACTATCACCTCCTTNTCTATTTTCTTAATCAATATTTTAATTGATTATAAATCTTTGCAGCCTTGTAGTCAATTAGATTTTTTAAAAATACTATTTAATATATAAACTTGATGACTAGTATTTCGAGCCAAAATGAGCTGAACACGAACGAACACATCTTAGTTCGTGTTCGGCTCGTTAAATTATCAAACGAAATTAACGAGCCGAGCACGAGTTTCTTAACGAGCCGAACACGAGCTGTTCACGAACAACGAGCCGTTTTGACCCCCCTATTTACAATCATACTCTTCCATCCATTTTCCAAATTCTTATTTAAATATTAAAATTCATGGTATAATCACAGTCCATATTTTTCATTTTAATCAAATTAATATATCGGTTTACAAAAATCACTTTCAGCACGTAATTTGTATATATCAAAATATCTGATCGTGCGCTGCGTATGTCAGTAGACTATAAAGAGAGTATTTTAAGGTTATATCTGCGTTATACTCCCTGTAACTTCCTATAACCTATATAACCCCAATAACTGCTTACTTCTCAAATTTTTCTCCACAAAAGNTCCTGACTCTGCTTACTTTGGATTGCTTTCAGATCATTGAATCTTAGGCATAAGACCGTAAAGAGCTTTGTGGCCTCTCGTTTCGTCTCATACCTTCGCTGAAACAGCAATGGGGGGACTGAGGCTGCTCGATACCTCGGGTCCTCTTCCTCTCATCTTAGCCTCTTTGGCGCCTCGTTGGCTTTCTGCTTCTCCAGGTTCAAATCGGTCTTCTTTGACTTTCATCGTTTCTCTTCCTGGAACTCAGCTTGTGATCATCTTCTGTATGTTGTGATTTCTGTGATTTTTCGCTATGGATTCGTTTCAACATTTTGCAGAAGTGCTTCATTGGAGTGCTACTCATTTTTGGAATCATTATCAAAGGATTTATACCTAATTGGGAGTGGGGTGCTGCACTACATTGCATTAGTTCATCTTATGCATCTAATTAGGTGTTTGGCTAGTATCGGGTCTTTAACGGGGTTGCCAACCCTTCCCTATCGTTTTGAGTGATGGCAACCTAAAGAATGCGAGGTGGAAGATTTGGCGGAAAAAATAGACGGCGAGAAATGCATACACGAGAAGATAATGAGCAGGTGGCAAAAAGGTTACTTCATGCAGGGTTATGATCAAAGGAAATCAAGAAATCCACATGGCCTCACGGGATTCATGAAGCCGAGAAAGTTGGGAAGAAGAGGCAGCCAATTTGCTTAAGTCATTATTGGGCAATTAGAGGTGGATTAAAGGAGATGGGGGTCGGTGAGTTGAGAGCTCATGACCAAGGATGGTTATAGAACTCATGAACTAGGAGGTTGGAGAGTTTGATAACTCGAGGAGGAGAATTTGAGAATCCCAGCCTTCTAGATGCTAAAGCACAGAAATTTCAAATTCAAATAATATGAACCCAAGGGAGGGAATTTAGCAATCAAATTGAGAGTGATCTTAAAATTCCAATGGGTAAGTGAACTCAAGATTCAAAAAATTTGAATCTCGAGGAGTTCAAATGTGTGGGAGGGGTATAGTTATTGGTTGCCTTGTCCCTCATGCCAGGAAAGCTATGAGAGAACATGTTGCTATGGAAAGAGATACTGACATTTATTGGCCCAACTATCGTGATATTGAAGCGGGCAAGATGAAATGACTCCTTTTCCCAATATTAGGTCCTCTTTCATAAGAACAGAAACATACGAGGAATCGGGGATAAAACAACCACCTCAAGGCTACTAATGTTGGAAAGTGGATTTTGACATATATGATTTTTACATTCACCAAGACATGCTGAAAAAAAGGCATCCATGTGACCTAACCGACGAGTTGGGTTGGACTCCAAGAAGTCAGTATGGTAGCAAAGGTGACTATAGTTGATCAAATGGGTTTGAGAAGCTGATCATTAGATGTTGGCGAAATCTAATCCATTGAAAGGTGTGGAATGAGTCGATCGAAAGGGCAAGTGACTTAAGGATCAAGTTGACCGAAGGGGTATGCAATTTTAAAGTTTGCTTGAGGATTGTCTATATGTTGGAAAGATTACTAGAAGTTGACCACTAGGATAGTGCAAGTTGAAGTTGGCTTTTTAAGATGAATTGCCAAGGTGCTAACAAATTGAATTTGCTATGAAGACTTGGGGCGACTTCAGGGGACGTCAACCAAGGGATTGAGAAGCACTTGCTTGTAAGGTGAGAAGGAAGTTGCCAGCAGGGTACCGATAAGACAAAGGCCATATGGCGAGAGAAATGCTAGTAAGTACACTAGGTAACAAAGGGAAGATTGTCGGCTATTGAGCCGAAGGCAAGTCACCGACAAGGGGTTGTCGGAGCAAGATTTCGAAGCCTATATTTTGAAATGTCGAACATGCTTGAATTACTAGAATGGTCTGGAATAAAGTTGGCCAAATATTGAATGAGCCCAAGAAAAGTTAAATATGAATATATATTAGATTGGGTTTTAAATGGCTTAATTTGGTCTCAACCCAGATCCACCATCCTTTTATAAATGGATTGACTATGTAAGCCACTTGGGTTTTAAGTTCTATAAATTAGTCTATTTACTATGCTAATTGCTACTCGGATTAAGTTCTGACATAACTCAAACCATTGATATGCTTTGTTTTACTATTACAAAATTCAAGAAATTCTGCCACAATAATAAGTTAAGCGGAAGAATTATTAATTGAATCATTTGTAATTAAGATATACTTATAGCGTCCCTAATTTGATTTGGATCAATCAGATGGTCAATACCAGTCATTAGCAAGATAAAATAGGATATGATTTTCTAGGATATACACCACTTTTTAATTCACATAGTTGAAATATCAATTATATTTTTGGGTATTATACTTAAACATTTGGCCTTCTCAAGAATAACACATACTCATCTAGCAATGTGCATGCAATTAAGTTTTTCTTGATTTGCATGAATCTATTTGACGCAAATGTTGAGCAGTGTTTTTGTGGTATCGCAGAACTCCGCAGAGGTGCGAGACCACGATCAATTCCTTAATCACGGAATAACTGGATCACGCGATCCCTACAGGGTACTCTCGAACTAAAAAACAAGTTTTTGCAATCCCACAATCCTGATTCGCTTGAGAGATGGGATTTTTTTGTCTCGTAATTGAGCTACCTATATTCTCTCGCTAATCTACTAATGCTAAGCCATTTTAGGCCCAGACTTTATGTTATTTTTTAGAATTAGGGTTTCTTTCTTGTAAGTGATTATTGATATATTGTATCTTGTTTTTTTAGACTTTTGGCTTTTGTTTGTGTTTTGGAGGCTTTTGTTCTCTGTTATATGCTTTTCGGCGTGTTGTCTCATTTTCTTTTACAGTTGGCGTGTCTTTATCTTGCTTGGAAACATGTGGTAGACCTTATTCATTTTTCGTATATCATCGTTTCATGGTTCCGTTTGCTATTTTTAGCCGGTACACCAACCGAACATCTTTTATTCCCCTCCAAATGCCGTCGACCACCCATATTATTCTTCTCTTACCATTCCACAATCACCTCCTCTTCAAACCCGCTTTTTAAGCACATTCTAGAAGCTCTAGAACAGTATCATATGGTATCAGAACTTGACAAATCCTAATTTTTAGGGATTTATTTTTCCTATATCTAAACAAAAAATTTNCAAACCCGCTTTTTAAGCACATTCTAGAAGCTCTAGAACAGTATCATATGGTATCAGAACTTGACAAATCCTGAATTTTTAGGGATTTATTTTTCCTATATCTAAACAAAAAATTCCATACAACTTTTGACTCAAAAAAATTTTCTCCACCGTACCCTAACCATTCCTACCATAATTTCTTCCCCCAACCCTAACTTTTAAAATTTAATCTTTATAACTTTAACAAAAATTCATCCCCACACCTGCCACCAAAACCTAAGCCCCTAATCAATCTTGATTTGCTGCCCTACACCTAACAAAAACCTTATTGGGAGAAAAAACGTCATGCTTCCTAGGAAAAAAAACTCTTAGCGAGATATCCAAAAACTTTCTATAAAGGATATGCGGCAAGAAATTCTCCAACTATAATGAAAACTTGAGGCCTTTAAGAGGAGATATTTCAGTGAGGTCACCCATAGCCACAATGATGATTTGTCAGATTAAAAGGATAAAATGAATCCCTCTTACCATACAATTTTTTTGTAATAAAGAATCATTATCCTAAAGATTTGGCTTGGAGTATAAGAGTAGAAGTCGGGATTTTGAAGTTAAGATTAACTTGCCGGATTTTGATAGTCTCATGGATCGAGACTTGGTCATATTGTAGCTCTAGGAAGTGAAACATTTTTTGAGTAAAATGACATCCCATCGGATAGAAGGGTCAAGCTAGCCACTATTGAGTTAATCTTGAACATTTTTTTTGTTGTGGAAAAATTTGAAACGCTTACACCAATGTGAGGAAAAAAGTAAATCACTTCACGGTCCAAATTGAAATGAGAGATGCAATGCAAGTAAATACCAACATATTACAGACATGACATATTCTTGTGATTTCACACAAAAAATGCATCTCAGTACAGAATGTATATACTGGTTCGATCGACTTATGTTGAACTATAAACTGGTTTTTCCCCGAGAAGAACACCATAACTCAATATTTAAGGGGATTGAAACATCCATTGGTAACGTGGTACAATTGCAACTATATTGGCATTATAGGATGTATAAACCCTAGTTTTAATGGTGGAGAAACAATGTCACTAGATAACTGCCACACTTTATAGATAAACTTCAACCTCAGGATTAGACATCAAGAGTACATCTAGTAGAGCATTCAAGCCTAGTTCAAAGTGGAGAGTAGATGGAGCCAACCAACACATTCAAATTTTTTCTATCCATAAAGTGTTTCAAATGTTGTGGTTTTGGACGCATTGTATTAGATTGTCCAAACAAAAAAATAACCTATTTCTCGAAACAAAAAGCAACTGAAGAGATTGATAGTGATATAGAGGAAAATGAAGATGTCAGAGAGGTGTATTAGCTTCCAGCCGACGCGAGAGAGATACTAGTGAATCAAACAATTCTTATGAAAGAAACTTTAGTAGGACTAACATTGGTTGTCCTAGATGGTAGTGAACCCAAAGAGTTGATACTAGAAAAAGAGCAACCCTCGTTGAGGGAGTTATCGGATGTCCTGATTGACGGTTTATTTTTCGGGGACCACCGAGAGAGATTCAACATGTCATAGATTCTACTCTAGGATTTTTTCCTGCTAAATCAACCTGCTGAGCATGAGAAATCGCAAAAATATGTTACTCTTGATATTAGAGATTCGACTTTTGAGAGTACTAGTTTAGATGCAACTTTGGCTTTGATTGTGCCATAGAAGGAATGACTATTTATTCTATCAAGGTATGTTTTGGAAGGACATAAGTATTTTAGAATTGCATGAAATAGGTATGAGCATAGATTTTAAAATGGGAATATTTTAGACACATTAAGATGATGACTTTGTTATGCTAGTGGTTAGTGGTTGATTTATTCCAGAAGTTTTCGGAGAAGAAGATGAAGATCCTTCTACCCGAGGAGAATAAAACTAACGTCAAGCAACATTTTCGTTGTATTGCGGATCCCCGNTAAGATGATGACTTTGTTATGCTAGTGGTTAGTGGTTGATTTATTCCAGAAGTTTTCGGAGAAGAAGATGAAAATCCTTCTACTCGAGGAGAATGACACTAACGTCAAGCAACATTTTCGTTGTATTGCGGATCCCCATAGAAGTGCAAGACTGCAATCAATTTTGCAATCGCGGAATAACTGGATCCCGCGATTTATGTAGGGCTCCCGAATTGGAAACCAGATTTCTATGATCCCACAAACCCGATACGCTTGGGAGATGGGAATTTCTGTCTTGTATTTAAGCAAGCATGATTCTCCCGCTAATCTATTGCTGCTATGCTTTTGTGGGCCCACATTTTTTGTTATTTAATAAGNTCAATTTTGCAATCGCGGAATAACTGGATCCCGCGATTTATGTAGGGCTCCCGAATTGGAAACCAGATTTCTGTGATCCTGCAAACCCGATACGCTTGGGAGATGGGAATTTCTGTCTTGTATTTGAGCAAGCAGGATTCTCCCGCTAATCTATTGCTGTTATGCTTTTGTGGGCCCACATTTTTTGTTATTTAATAAGAATTAGGATTTCTTTTTAGTAGTGGACTATTTATATCTTGGATCTCCTATTTTTTTTTTTAGAATTTAGCATTTGTGTTTTGGAGACTTTTTGTTCTCTGATTTACACTCTGTAGTGCTTTTGCAAGTGGTATGTTTTTATCTTGCTCAGAAATAGGTCATTGATCCTCCTAACAGTCTATATATAATAATTTCATGGCTCTCTCTATTGTTTTCAGTCTGGATGGCAGCCTTATTCCTCTCTAAATGTCGCATCCCCCATATTATCCTTCCCTTACCTTTATATAATCACATCTTCGTCAAACCCACTTCCTAAACATTTTTTAGGAGCTAGAAAGGCATAACTATCTATTTGGTTATAAGGATATATTGTCTTCTAGGGTTTCTAAAGCAAAGCTACTGAAGTTTCCATGAAGTTTCGCCTTGTCGACTTGGAGCTGTGTGCNTTTTATCTTGCTCAGAAATAGGTCATTGATCCTCCTAACAGTCTATATATAATAATTTCATGGCTCCCTCTGTTGTTTTCAGTCTGGATGGCAGCCTTATTCCTCTCTAAATGTCGCATCCCCCATATTATCCATCCCTTACCTTTATACAATCACGTCTTCGTCAAACCCACTTCCTAAACATTTTTTAGGAGCTAGAAAGGCATGACTATCTATTTGGTTATAAGGATATATTGTCTTCTAGGTTTTCTAAAGCAAAGCTACAGAAGTTTCCATGAAGTTTCGCCTTGTCGACTTGGAGCTGTGTGATATTGAATAAGTAAGCATACTCTCTCAGCTAGAGTTCCATGGAGTGCATATCTCTCAATTTTAGTTTATTTTAAGAGTTGGTAAATTTAGGATGACTACATTTGCTTGCGTCATCAGTGAGCATTATAGCTGGCTTTCTTTTGGTGGCCACTATCTTGGTAGAGTTAATCATCTTGTATGTAAGTTTTTATCAGGCTTCATCTTTGGTTATTTGTGGGTGCACTTGATTTTAAGAACCGGTAATTATTCATTATGCACATATCACGAAGCTTGTGACTTTTATGTCTTTGGTGGATTGATTTCTCTTTCCTCCCAGTGGACATAGACTTTTGTTATAGTCTAACCGTATAAAGCTTGGAGTCTTTCTGGTAATGTGTTATTTCCTTTTTTTGNCCATCCCTTACCTTTATACAATCACGTCTTCGTCAAACCCACTTCCTAAACATTTTTTAGGAGCTAGAAAGGCATGACTATCTATTTGGTTATAAGGATATATTGTCTTCTAGGTTTTCTAAAGCAAAGCTACAGAAGTTTCCATGAAGTTTCGCCTTGTCGACTTGGAGCTGTGTGANCATTAAATTATATGCGATTTACTCGCGCGCGGCGTCGTAACAAAATGGGTGTCCTCCCTAGGCAAAATCGACACTCCGGACGTGCCGGTGCAATCCGTTTTGTCATCCGAGGTCGCTCGGACGACGTCGTCGACAATCGGGTAAAAAAAGCGTCAAAATTCAAATTTCACAAAATTTCGACCCGCGATCGATCGTTTCAAAGGTTTATTCGAGTCTTCGACGGGTAACAGTACAAGCGATGCGAATTGTGGCGATCGGACGCGTCGACTCTCCGAATTGCGAAGTTTTGTGCGCGGGAGTGCGAATTGTGCAAAATGACACCCTAAGGCTCAGGAAGGTCCTATAGGGATCTTTTTTGGGTTTTCTCATGTTGGTTTCATCCTTCTAAGTGCTAGAAGTTGATACCACACATGCGAAACTCCAGAAGGGGACAGAAGTAGGTCGAATTTCTAAAATAAGGCGGGTCCCATTTCTAAGGTTCTAAGATAGTCGAAGGGAGGTCCCTAAGGCTAGATCCTAAACCCTAAGAGGAAGACTAGATCTCACTAAAAATGAGGTCAACAGTAATGTGTTATTTCCTTTTTGTTATTATTTAGGATACATTTTTTAATGATGATTACACATTATGGTTTGGCATCTCATTACATTTTCCCTCTTTCTCCGCTTTAGGTGAATGAGTGTATTTTCATATTACATCATATTGTTCATATTAATAAACATTCGCACTAATTCTTGCGGCCACATTATAATAAATTATGCTATTTTATATATTTATATTATTTCCTTTATTTATTTTTGAAATAGTCAAATTTATATAAATTATGCTTGATATTTTATATCTTTTGGTAGGTGGTAGCTGCATGGAGTCCATTTGCTTTTCCGGAAAGCCTTTACTTTCTTCACACTATTTTCACAGAGACGGGCAACGCCATGTGTTTACTGTGGCAACAAGTAGCACATCAGTTTCTGTAAATTTCTAAAAGACTAAGCTGTTTCCNTTCTTCACACTATTTTCACAGAGATAGGCAACGCCATGTGATTACTGTTGCAACAAGTAGCACATCAGTTTCTGTAAATTTCTAAAAGACTAAGCTGTTTCTTATCTATTTCAGATTGCATGAATCTCTCCTCACAAATGCATCCTAAAATTTACATTTTTTGTAGTAAAGGCAGAGCCATCAAATGAAGATCTGGTACAAGTTGGTTCCTCAGATAAGGCCATTAGTGGAGATGAAATACGTCAACGTTTCCTCAGATTTTATGCTTCAAGAGGCCATAAGATAATCCCTAGTTCTTCACTTGTCCCTGATGATCCTTCAGTTTTGTTGACCATAGCTGGAATGCTTCAGTTTAAACCTATATTCCTTGGGAAGGTTTGTTGACTTGACTGAATATCCTTTTTCTTTTCTTAATCGTCGATCTATTCTTCATTCCGTGGTGTAGTTTGATATTTAAGTACTTAAAAAAGAAATTATACTCTTTTGCAAGATATTATTTCTAAAAATACACTTTCTGTTTTGCATATTCATGCTTAAGATTGATTTGACTTTTGGACTGGTGTTTTTCCTTGGAAAATAAGCCTTTTTCTGAAAACAAAATATTTGAACATAATGTTTTTTGCAAGCATTTCTCCCATGGAATCTCATTAGTTATTCTTAAGGAAACCTTGGAAAATATAAATACACAGTAATCTTAAACGGTAAATACCATAGGTCCTTGGGATATAAAGGTCCCTGTTTAAAAACCTTCCATCGTAGCATCTTACTTTTTAATGAAGAGTTGGTTCTAGAGTTAACTTATTTATCTTTATGGAGGTTATTTTTCGTTATTTACATTAACTTTTGCAATAGTTCAATCATATTAGTAACTTTCATGACAGAATTACAAATTCTCAAATTTTTTTTTTTAATGAAAGTCATCTGACTGAAAAAAAGGCTGACTTTGGTTTGAGAAATGGTATTGGGATTTCTAAGGATTCATGATCAGTATTCAGCAATAACTATTTTAAGCAACAAATATAAAACATTGTAGGACTCCACCCCATCTTAGTTTTTTTCTTTATAGTTGTCTTTGGTGATGCCCTTCATAGTTAGGAGACGCTTTTTGTCTTGGGCTTTTGCTTATCAAGTTTCTTCTTTGCTGGCCTTTTTATTTCTTCTACTTAGTATTGGGCACTATTTCAATTTCAAACAATGAGAGAGAACTGTGCAAAACACCTTAAATATAATGACGTTGATCTCTTAAATATTGATAAAATTTTTAATGTAATGATTGAAATTTCATTAGCAACTCCGTGATTAAGTGTTCTCGTATGGGAGCACTCTTGCAATGTGTGACCCGGAAAGTTACGCCAATGGAACAAACTGTAAGGCTGTTAGGTTAAAGAAGACAATCTTCCAATGAGAAAGAGAGTTTGAAAAAATGATATCAGAGCATTGCACCAGATGTGAACTAAATGACATTTAGAAGAAAGTGCTACGTCATAGGAGCCACTTCTATTTTGTGGATGTCGGGGAGATTGTAAAGCCCCTTAAATAGAATGAAGATAAACTCAAAGACATTGATGTCTCTTTTGGTGTAACTATTGGAATTTCATCAGAAATTCTAAATTTAGATTGTAGTATGGGAACACTCTTGGATGGGTGAACTCCTATGAAGGTATATCCTGAGTACAAAATCATGAGGCCATTAAGCCTAAACAGACAATGTCTCGATGAACGAGAGTTCTGGCTGTTACAAAAAGAAGGGTAAAAAGGAATCCTGGGCTGCAAAAAACATGTTTTTTGTCTTTTTTCAGCAACAAAATTTGATGAGCATGTAGGGTATTTTATTCTTTTTTAGTGATTCTATTGATAGAAGCCTTCTATGTCTTGGGGACCGAACGATGGATTAAAAAAAATGGTCTGATGTGATGAAGGTTCTTGGNTGACTGACAATCTACCAGAGGGGTTACCGCCACTAAGGGACATCCAACATGCAATAAACCTTATGCCAGGATTGGTATTGCCAAGCCCACCAGCCTACAGATTGCGACTTGCGAAGTACGAAGAACTACAACGACAGGTGCAAGATCTCATTGCGAGGGGACTAGTCAGAGAAAACATTATCCTGTGTGTAATTCCTGCCCTGATGGTGCCAAAAAAAGGAAGGATCATGGCAAATGTACATCGAAAGCAGAGCCATCAACAAGATTACCATTAAGTACTGATTTCTCATACCCCGATTGGATGATCTCTTAGACTAGCTACTTGGATCCACTATATTCTCAAAGATCGACTTGGGCAGCGGTATCAACAAATACGGATAAGGCCAAGAGACGAGCAGAAGACCACCTTCAAGACATTGGATGGACTTTAAGAGTGGACTGTTGATCCCGGTGAAATATAGTTATGTAAAAATTATATAGTTACTCCGCTATGCAACGGTGCCAAAAGTTTGATACAATATTTTATGAATTAGAAATTTAAGCAATTAATGTTGGGATTCTACGCAAGTATACGTATCGTTATGAAGTAATAAAAGACTTTCTATTTAAGCCCCAAATATCGATCCCACGAGAAAGGTTTAAATTTGAAATAATAAATTTACTAGGAAATTCAAAGAAAATCAGAACGAAATTACTATCATTAATTTTGAATGTTGAGATATTATCAGAATTAAATTATTTAACTAATAACAAAACTGAAGTACAGAGTTTAAACAATAGCTATTAAACTATTAAACTATGTTTATGTGATGAAGATTTCTTATGTGAAAAAATATTTTTCCCACTATAATGAGATTTTAGTAAAATAGGATGAGATAAATGGTTTTAATATGTATTGTGTCAAATAGAAGTAGTTTTAATTCTCTACCCTGATACAGTGTTATAGAAAATCGTTGGTTAATCTCAGGTTTAGTCCCTAAATTTGTGGCTAGGTTAGGAGGATACTGGCTCCCACTCCAGAGCTCTCACTTCCCTTCACCTAAAGGCTAAGGCTGCGTTTGGGACAGCTTATTTAGAGCGGTGGCGCTTTGAAAACGTCACCGCTTGTGTGGAAATTCCAGTCTGATTGCGTTTGGGGAAACTCGGTTTTTAACTTTCTATTATACGCGGATTGCGAGGTCCTCATTGCGATCCGCTTTTAATGTGTCGAAAGACAACACTTGCCCCTCCTCCCATCTCCTCTGCCCTAATCTCGCGTCCCTCCTCGGCCCAAGGCTCGATCCCGTGCGTAGCGCTCCTCGGCAATCCTCCGTCTCCACCGTCTGGTGTTAGCTTTGCGCTCCTCCATATTCCGATAGCTCCTTTTTCGTTCACCGAACTCCTCTGTCTTCGGTTCGAAGAAATCCTCCCTCTTCTCTTCTCGTTCTCACTGGTAACCTCATTTTTTATCTCCTTCATCTTTTGTTTAGGGCTCCGATCTGTCTATTCCCGTGAAAATGCCACTGGAAGTTTTTCCTTTCGCAGCTTGTTCATCCAAGCGCTTTTGTTAAAGATTTTTTGGATGGTTTTTCTTTTCTGTGGAAGTTTATGTGCTGGAAGTTTACATGGTTTTTCTTATTGTAGAACTTAATTCCGTTTTTTCGTTTATGACGGAATTGATACATCTTTTTCGATCTTAAGAATGATGATGGTGATGGCATAGATGACGAGATTGGGGTGTTGTAATTTCTTATATCTATATATAATAGATATATATATATATATATGTGTGTGTGTGTGTGTGTGTGTGTGTGTGTGTGTGTGTGTGTGACAATTCACACTTCACATACATTGGAACCTATCGTTGTGACAACGACTATCTTTCTTTCTACTGCGGTTCTAAATCAGACCGATGATCACACGAGTCAGTCTTCTGATGAAGAATGACAGGTTTACATTTCTCAGCGGAAGAAGAAGGCTGGGGGAACACTCCAACTTGGAAATTTAATGGATGATACATTGGTTACTTTTGACAATGACACGACACTTCAAACTTTGTTATTTGACTCCGCTCCTAAAACTAGACGAAGAGGCAGAACTAAACTGACTCGTCCCTAGCTTTTGTTTTCTGCATGTTTTAATTTTTGAGTCTTCTGTGTCTTTTTGTTGGGGTATTATTGTACTTGGTATTAAATGGGTATGGTGCCTCTATTGGGCCCTCATACAACTTTATGTATCTTTTCTATTTCAATAAAATCAGCCCTTGGGCTTTTCTAATAAAAATATATATATATATATATTACCCTCTCATCCTACATTCCATCTTTTGCCAATGTATTTTGTTTTTTCTAAAGCATTTCTTTGTTCGCTGCAACAGCTTCTTTATGCAGCTTTTTGACTTATTTGAAATACAGTTTCTTTGCTTTAAAAAAAAAAAACCATAATAGTATTGGAGAACTAGTTACTGTATTTTGATTCCTTTTTTTTTTTCATTCGTTATATGAATGTTGTTCATTAATTTCAGAAATCTTCTTTTATTTTTGGATGAGATTTCTTCTCTCTCGTAATTACAGCTTCAAGTAGATTTTAGATTTGATTTCTTCTTCAGGTTGGTGTTCCTAAAGAGCGCATCAAGAGGATGAGCGAAGATGACAACTTCTGGACAAGTGGGGTCACTGGACCTTGTGGCCCTTGCTCTGAAATTTATTATGATTTCCATCCTGGTAAAGGATATGTGGATGCTGTATGTATCTTTTTCCGAATTTATATATGTTTAACGTACTTATTGAATTCCTCTATACAAATGGTTTGATTTAATTTCAATGTGTTTTGNCAAATTGAAATGAGAGATGCAATGCAAGTAAATACCAACATATTACAGACATGACATATTCTTGTGATTTCATCACTTACACAAAAAATGCTTCTCAGTACAGAATGTATATACTGGTTCGATCGACTTATGTCGAACTATAAACTGGTTTTTCCCGAGAAGAACACCATAACTCAATATTTAAGGGGATTGAGCCATCCATTGGTAATGTGGTACAATTGCAACTATATTGGACATTATAGGATGTATAAACCCTAGTCTTAATGGTGGAGAAACAATGTCACTAGATGACTGCCACACTTTATAGATAAAGTTCAACCTCAGGATTAGACATCAAGAGTACATCTAGTAGAGCATTCAAGCCTAGTTCAAAGTGGAGAGTAGATGGAGCCAACCAACATATTCAAAATTTTTCTATCCATAAAGTGTTTCAAGTGTTATGGTTTTGGACACATTGTATTAGATTGTCCAAACAAAAGAATAACCTATTTCACGAAACAAAAAGCAACTGAAGAGATTGATAGTGATATAGAGGAAAATGAAGATGTCAGAGAGGTGTATTAGCTTCCAGCCGACGCAAGAGAGATACTAGTGAATCAAACAATTCTTATGAAAGAGACTTTAGTAGGACTAACATTGGTTGTCCTAGATGGTAGTGAACCCAAAGAGTTGATACTAGAAAAAGAGCAACCCTCGTTGAGGGAGTTATCGGATGTCCTGATTGATGGTTTATTTTTCGGGGACCACCGAGAGAGATTCAACATGTCATAGATTCCACTCTAGGATTTTTTCCTGCTAAATCAACCTGCTGAGCATGAGAAATTTCAAAAATATGTTACTCTTGATAGTTAGAGATTCGACTTTTGAGAGTACTAGTTTAGATGCAGCTTTGGCTTTGATTGTGCCATAGAAGGAATGACTATTTATTCTATCAAGGTATGTTTTGGAAGGACATAAGTATTTTAGAATTGCATGAAATAGGTATAATCATAGATTTTAAAATGGGAATATTTTAGACACATTAAGATGATGACTTTGTTATGCTAGTGGTTAGTGGTTGATTTATTCCAGAAGTTTTCGGAGAAGAAGATGAA
>JXCR01142356.1:333926-344751 GCA_002079205.1 Phalaenopsis hybrid cultivar | reverse complement strand
GCTTTTAATAAACATAATTTATTAACTTCCCTTTCCAACTACTCCCCTTCAGCGGAAAAAGAAATTCCTATCCTCCTCTGTCACAGCAGCCTTTACCGGAGCCAAGCATGGAAAGGGAATATTCCTCTCCGCTCCTTTACTGTTCTGGCAAATCTCCTTTTCTAGCAGCGATCGGAGCTTCCCTCTGCGAGCTTTCCGAGAGGACCTCCTTGTCGCGCGAATGAACCCCGCGCAAAACCTTCGAAGACCTGCCCTTCTCAGCCGAACCCCGAACTTCGTCCCGGGCGAAGCTCTGTCGCGAACAGCTTGCCTCCACCTGTCGCGAAGCTCTCCGCCGCGCTGTTCCACCGAAGCCCTGGTCGAGCACGTCGCCCTGCTGTTCCGCCTTCGAACCCGCAATCCGCGAACCTGGATTGTATGTCGTGAACGGTAGAGAAAAGCTGTAAAAAAAAAAACTCGAACTCCTCTGCCCTAGCCGCCTAATCTTCTTCCTCGCGCTGATCAAATTTCTTCCTTGCCCTTGAACCTTGGCTCTGATACCACTTGTTGAGAAAATAAGGGCGAAGAAAAACAGTAATCGACACAAATCCAGAAGAACACAGAGATTTAACGAGGTTCGGCGAAGATGCCTACGTCCTCGAGAACAGAGCGGCGAGTTCCTTTCAATATTCAGAAAAGAGTTACAAAATAGAGGATTACCTCCTGGGGTTACTAACAGGCCTATTTATAACTCCAGGAGTAAACTTAGGCACAATATGTAATTACAACATTACCCTTGTACCAAACCGCGGGGCTTTGCCCCCGCACCCCAACCCACGTAACTTCCCAATTTGGACAGATTCTACGCTCCGCTCTGCTCCGCTTCGATCCAGCGTCTGTCCCGATATGGTATATGAGCCATACCATAACANCATGCATAGAATTTACATATTAATCTAATGAATAATAAAATTGTAATTGTTCACTAAGTGATGGTAAATTTACTATTGAAATTAATTATTTTTTTTCAGGCAAAAATTGAGTTTGATATGTTTGACAGGAGATAGTTGATTTACTTAAGGAGGACCACTGATGCTAGATAGTAGATTAATTTTTATAATTTTAATTTCTTATATTATTTATTTCAGAGTAATGTTGTACTGTTGTTGGTTGAATTGCAACACTATTTATTTTCAGACTATGTTGTTGTTTTGGCTGAATTTGATTGTTTTGTGTATTTTGTGGGTTTTTTAGTGACTCTTTTGACTTTTAGAATTATGATGTTTTATTGTATAAAAAAAGAGAAATGTTAATACCGTTTGACTGTAGTTCTTAACTCGATTAATTTTAAACTAGTGGAATCAAAGCATTTAAGTTTGAATAATGATAAAAAAGAGCTATTAGATTGATTAAATTAAGTGAAATACAATATAAATAAATGATTAAATTGTGTTTAGTTTTATTCTTTGTTATGTTATTTCAAAAATATGAATAATCAAGAGGAAGTTAATGAGAGCAACATTAGGACTCATGTACTTCCGAATATCTTAGTGAACACTACTGATTTTGCAAAGATGATGACTGTAGTGACCCAGATGATTAATAACTCTCGGTCTNATATATATATATATATATATATATATATATATATATATATATATATATATATATATATATATAATTAAAAATTTACAAAAATAAAAAAAATCAAAAATCATAAAAAAAATTCTTGACATAAATTTAGGAGTATTTTTACGAATTTTTACTATTGCTTATTATATTTGTTTATTCGTAGTATTGGATCTGAATGTTTAGTACCTTTCGATTCAGAATTAGAATGTACTATTAGAAAAATTTGAAAACAACCAAAAGAAATTAGAAATTTGAACAAAATGACGAATAACTTAGAAAATCAAATAAATGAAAAATGATAAAGATCTTTAAAAGATTTTGCTAATCCTACAGTAGATGAACTTCACTTGACTATTCAAAATCCTGATGTTGCTGCTAATTCATTTGAGCTTAAACCTGCTATTATCAAAATAGTACAAAATAATCAGTTTGGAGAAATATCTACTGAATATCTTAACTTACTTCTTGCTAGTTTTCTAGAAATATGTGCTACTTTAAAATATGATAGGGTGTTTATGATGTTGTGAGGCTTATACTTTTTTGTTTTTCATTAAGGGACAAAACTAAAGCTTGGTTAAATTTGTTAGCACCTGCATCTATCAGAACTTGGGGAGAACTATCAGAAAATTTTTGGCTAAAGATTTTTCACCCTAAAAAAATGTCAAGCTTAGAAACTATATTTCATCTTTTTGTCAATTCAAAGGGGAATCAATATATGAAGCTTGATAAAGATTTAAAGATCTCCTTAGGAGGTGTTCACACAATGCTTTATCAGATTGGTTAATAATTCAAACTTTTTGCAATAGATTAGTATGATCACTTAGATCTATTATAGATGCTGCTGTTGGTGGATCATTAATGCAAAACCTTTTGATGAAGCATATTTTTTAATAGAGGAGATGACTATTAATAATTTTCAATGGTCCTCTGAACGTTTAAATCCAAAAGGAGTAGTTACTATTCATGATTATGATACAATGTCTATTTTGGCATCCCAAATTGCTGTTAAATCAAAGAAGATTGATCAAATTTGAGTGAACCATTCTCAAACACCCCTAATGTTAGAGGAAAATTCACTATGACAGATAAGTGATACTCAATCACCTTATGAAACTCTGAATGCTATAAATAATAGAACTAATAATCTCTATTCCAATTATTATGATCTTGGATGGAAAAATCACCCTAATCTAAGTTGGAATAATTATAACAATTCGGTGAACCCCTCAAGAAATTCAAATAACCAAGGAAATCCTAACTATAGACCTTATTATCTTCTTGGATTTAATAGTAACTCACAAGTTAAGGAGAAGTTGTTTATGGAAGAATTGGTGTTGAATATGGGAAATCAAATACAAAGTCAAGGAGCTACAATTAGAAATATTGAAAATCAATTAGGGCATATTGCTACTGTACTTAGTAACAGATATTCAGGAATTCTTTCTAGCAAAGTTGAAGTTAATCCAAAAGATGAGAGTAAAGAGCAAATTAAAGCTATTCAATTACGAAGTGGAAAAGAATTGGAGACAAGGATCCGAAGAGAAAGTGAAGTTGACAAGGAGAAGGTGGAAACTGAAAAGGATAATGATGATATAGATTCTTCAAATAAACTAATAAAATTTTCTTTAGAAAACCCTCCAACTCCGTTTCCTCAACGATTGAAACATTAGAATAAAGATAAACAATTTACAAAATTTTTAGAAATTCTTAAAAAGTTAATGATAAATATTCCTTTCATTGAAGCTTTGGAACAAATGCCAAATTATGTGAAATTTATGAAGGATATACTAAACGAGAAGAGGAAGTTTGTTGATTATTAGACTGTCACACTCAGTGAAGAGTGTAACACAATTATTCAGAAAAAGCTTCCTGAAAAGTTAAAAGATCCTGGTAGTTTTACTATACCTTACGCTACTAGTGAGAAATTTTTTGGAAAAGCCTTATGTGATCTAGGAGCTAGTATTAAATTTATGCCTCTATCAATTTTTAAAAATTTAGATTTAGGAGAGATTTCTCCTACTACTATAACTCTTCATTTAACTTATTGATCAATAACATATCCTAAAGGAGTTATAGAAAATATATTAGTGAAAGTGAATAAATTTATTTTTCCTGTGGACATTATTATTTTAGATATGAAGGAAGATAAAGAGAATCCTATTATTTTGGGGAGAACATTTCTTGCAACACGGAGAGCTGTGATAGATTGCAAAAGGAGAATTAACAATGAGAGTAAATAATAAAGAAGTAACATTTAATATATCAAAAACTATGAAATATCCTGCGATAGAAAAAGATAATGAATGTTTTAGAATGAAAGTTACTTGTTATCTAAGTAATGAGCAATTTAATGGAATGTTTGAAGAAAAATTAAGGCAAGAAGAGAACTTTGAGTATGAGAATGAGAATGAAGTAAAAAAAATGAGAATTTAGATTATGTTCAGGAAAATTTTGAGATTTTGGAACTTACGAAAAATGATAATAAAAATCTTATTCCTTCAAGTGTTACACCACTTGAACTTGAACTGAAAGTATTACCTGCCCATTTAAAATATGTGTTCTTAGGAGATTCATCTACATTACCTGTTATTATATCTTTTGATTTAACTGAATTTTAAGAGCAAAAATTAGTGGAAACTTTGAAAAGATGTAAGAAGCCCTTTTGGTGGACTTTAGCGGATATTAAATGAATCACTCCTTTAATTTGTATGTAATGAATTCTATTGGATGGATAATATGAACCTGAAGCTGATCCTCAAAGGAGATTAAACCTAATAATGAAAGAAGTTGTTAAAAAGGAAATATTAAAATGGTTAGATGTTGAAATTATATATCCTATTTTAGATAGTGCTTAGGTAATTCTCATTCACTGTGTTCAGAAGAAAGAAGGAGTGACAGTTGAGGTAAATGAGAAAAATGAATTAATACCAATAAGACAAGTTACTGGTTGGCGAATTTCTATATATTATAGAAAATTAAATGCAGCCATCAAGAAAGATCACTTTCCTTTACCATTTATAGACTAAATGTTGGATACATTGGCTGGACACAAATATTATTGCTTTTTAGATGGATATATCAGGTATCATCAAATTTAGATTGCTCCTAAGGATCAAGAAAAAAACATCGTTTAGAAGCCCTTATGAAACATTTGTTTTTTGTAGGATGTCTTTTCGACTATGTAACGCACCTGCAATATTTCAAAGATGTATGATGTCAATTTTTTGTAATTTTATTAAACGTGGAATGAAAGTATTTGTGGATGATTTTTCAGTATTCGAAACTATGTTTGAATTATGTTTAAACAATTTAGAAAAAGTTTTGGAACTATGTAAAAAAAAAAATTAATATTAAATTGGGAAAAAATGTCAATTTATTGTTGTAAGAGGAATTATACTTGGGCAGAAAATTTTTGAAAATGTCATGGAAGTAGATCTGACAAAAATTCAAGTTATTGCGAAATTATCGCCTCCTACTACGGTTAGAGGGTAAGAAGTTTTCTAGGACATGCTGGTTTCTTAGGCGTTATATAAATTTTTTTTAAAAAATTACTAATCCATTATGTTAATTTTTAGAAAAGGATACGAAATTTAATTTTAATGACAAATGCATAGAAACATTTAAATTATTAAAAGAAAAATTAATCTCTGCTCCTATAATAGTTCCGCTTGATTGGAAGAAACCATTTAAAATATTGTATGTTGCTAGTAATTTTGTCATTGGAGCTGTTTTAGGGCAAATGTATGACAAGGTTTTAAAAGTAATATATATGCTAGTAAAACTCTAAATGATGCTCAAATTAATTACACCGCCACTGAAAGTTTAGACCTTACTTAATTTGAGCTATTGTCTATGCCATTGATAAGTTTTGACCTTACTTAATTTGAGCTAAATGTATAGTGCATACAAACCATTCTGCTATCAAATATTTGATGCAAAAGAAGGATGTTAAACCGAGATTAATTAGACAAATACTTCTACTGTAAGAGTTTGATTATGTGGTAGTAGATAGAAAAGGAACTGATAATCAAATAGATGATCATTTATCTAGACTAGAACAAGAAATATTAATTGATTTTGTAAATGAAATTTTAGAAACTTTCCTTGATGAACAATTGTATAGTATTGATGGAAAGAATATACTGTGGTATGCTGATATAGTAAATTATATTATAAGTGATATTCAACCACCTGATAAAGAAATTTATTCATGATGCAAAGTTTTAGTTTTGGGATGACTCATATTTATATAAACAATATAAAGATTTGATCATTAGAAGATGTGTGCCTTATGAAGAAGCTGAGCAAACAATTTAATGATGTCATGATTCCGAATTTGAAGGACATTTTGGAACTAGTAGAACTGCACATAAGCTTTTGCAAGCTGTATTCTATTGGCCTACTCTTTTTAGAGAAGTTAATGAATGTATTAAAATATGTGATCGGTGTCAGCGAGTAGGAAATATTTTTAGAAGAAATAAAATGCCTCTGAATTACACATTGAAGTTGAAATTTTTGATATGTGGGAATTAGATTTTATGGGACCATTTATGCCTTCATTTGAAAATTTATATATCGCTTGTTGTTGATTATGTATCGAAATGAATTGAAGCTATTGTTGTACCTAAATGTGATGCTTGAAGTGCTTCAAAATTTTTAAATAAAAACATTTTTACAAGATATTGAATGTCGAGAGTGATTATTACTGATGGAGGATCCCATTTTAGGAATTAGAGGATCGAGAAATTTATTAGAAAATATAATATCATGCATTGATTCTCAACTACTTATCATCCTTAGACTAGCGGTCTAGCAGAAATATCAAATCGTGAAATAAAGTGAATTTTAGAAAAAGCTATAAATTCCTGATAAAATGGATTAGTTTGCTAGATTAGATACTGCATTATGGGGGCATACAAAACTGCATATAAGAATCCTATTGGAATATCCCCGTATAGACTTCTTTTTGGTAAAACATGCCACTTACCAGTAGAGTTGGAACACAAAGCATTTTGGGCTATTAAGAAATTCAAATTTAATTTAAAGGATGCTGGTGAGAAAAGATTATTTCAACTCAGATCATATGATAATGCTAAGATCTATAAAGAGAAAATGAAAATATGGCATGATCGGAAGATTATAAGAAATAAATTTGAACCTGGACAAGAAGTTCTATTATATAATACTAGATTGAGATTATTTCTAGGAAAACTGAAGTTTAGATGGTTAGGATCATTCAATGTGATGAAAGTCTATCATTATGGGATGATTGTTATTGAGGATCCTAAAACTGGAAAGATATTTAAAGTTAATGGGCATCGACTGAAACAATATTATGAAGGACATATGCCACAATTTAAAGAGATCTTGATGCTGAGTCATCCTAAATATAAATTGGTACGTCGGGCTGACAATGTTAAATCAAGCGTTCATTGAGGGGCAACCCATATACATCTTAGTTATTTTTAGTATTTTGTTTTATAATTGTTATAATGTATTAGGGGTTAATAATATCTTAGATCCTACACAATCTTATATATCATAAATTAAGACAAATGTTGGTATTGGACGAAAATTTCAATATCAATTAAACGAAAAACAAAACGAATGCAAGTTTGGCTCTGGCACCGACGACGCCACTTTATAGAGCCATGGCGTCGACGGTGCCAACGTGGGCGCCGATAGTGCCCAGTGCAGTTTTGGTAGTTTTGGGAGTTTTTGGCAGACTTTGGCACAATTTTGCTTTAAGATAACTGCCTAAAAGTGTTTTTAAATGCATGAAAACCATTTTGGATGACCAGACACTTTCAGATTTCGAAATCCATGGCTTTCAATTCCAAAAACACTTCAAGATATGAGATTTTTAATCGAAGAAAGTTCACCAGTTTTGATGGACAAAAATTATATGACAAAGTCATCATGAAGAAGAGACTTATCAAGCAGAGAGGCTTTGTCAATTGTGGGTTTAATAACCCAAGTTTGCAAATTGAGGAAATCATAGTACAGAGAAGTTGGGAAATTCTATGCTACACTACCGCTGCAGTAGTTGTTCCAGTGGTGAAATAATTCTATGCTAATCTTCATGGAATTAATCAGGGAGTCGTCTTTGTTTGAGGTAAGTGGGTAACATTTACTTCGTCACGAATTAACAATATGTTTATGATGGAAAGCGTGCCAATCTGTCACTATGTGAACTTTATTCTAACGAATGATTCGATGTATGATGTGTACCGATTTCTGATGGATGAAAGTGAATTGGGAAATTTGAGACAACGTATACGTTAGTTTCACCGCTTCATTGCTAAATTCGATATCTAAACAATGACATTTCTTCATCTCTATGAAATTACACTGTACAATGAAAATTAGTAAAGTTACAAAGGAAAGTGCAATTTTAAACTATTTTATTCAAATGGGTTTATAATAATTGGAATATGGATTATTTTGCTTATTATTTATGACATTCAAAGTTTCTAATGATGTTTGAGAATATACCATTTGGTCTAATGAATTCTCTTTAATCATGAAAATTGGTTGAGAAAAATTCATTCCAAATTGTTCTAACTTCCTTGAAATTGTAGCAACTTGATTTGCTATCATAGTAAATGCATCAATTTCATGAATATTGGCTACTTTCTTTGGATTTATCTTCTCAAAAGGCCATTGAAAATTATTAGTAGCCATCTCTTCAATTAAAGCATAAGCATCATGAAATGGTTTTGACATCAATGAACCACCAACAACGACATCGATAATAGATCTAAGCGAACCAATTAATCCATTATAGAAGGTTTGAATTATTAACTAATCTGGTATAGCTTGGTGTGGACACTTTATAAGAGTTCTTTAAATCGTTCCCATGCTTCATAAATAGATTCCCCTTCAAACTGATTAAAAGTTGTAAANTTTTAAATGGATATAATAGAAATAAAATGAAATACTTACTATTTAGTCAATCGGGATTTACCCTCTTATAGTACTAGTTGGGGACGCTATTATACCCGTGCATAAAAAACTAAAATTAAAATTATAAAGATGAATCTTCGGGTGCAAAATATTGAGGGTACTTACAAGTACAAATTTGCGAGGGTACCTACAAATATAATTTTTTGAAGATATCTTTGAGTATGACAGTGATTTTGATATGATTACTCACATTTCTTCAGGACATTACCGCTTAACATTTGTATATTAATTTAATGCATAATAAGACTGTAATTGCTCACTAAGTGGTGGTAAAATTGTTGTTAAAATTGATTATTCCTTTAAGGCAAAATTCTAGATTAATATGTCTGACATGAGAGTTATTTGATAGGAGCATGACTACTAATACTAAGTATTAGATTGCTTGTTATGGTTCTAATTTCTTATACTATTTATTTTGAGTAATATTGCCCTTTTGTTGGTTGGATTGCGACATTGTTTTACTTTCAGACTATTTTAATGCTTTGGTTGATTTTGATTATTATTTTGTGTACTTTGTGGTTTTTCCTAGCGACTTTTTTTATTATTAGATGTTATGATGGTTGATTGCATAAAAAAAGAGAAATGCTAATACCGTCCCACCATAATTCCTGACTTTGTTAATTCTAGCTATTACTCTACGTCGTGACAATTTTAATGTGCAGTTCGTACTATGAAGCAGGAGTATACAACAAAAAAACATAAAATTTAATTAGTACAACAATTAGTGATAGAGATTGGATATATCCATAATTCCTGACAATTTTAGCAATTAGTGATAGAGATTGGCATAAAAAAAGAGAAATGCTAATACTGTCCCACCATAATTCCTGACTTTGTTAATTCTAAGCTATTACTCTACGTCTTGATAATTTTAATGTGCAGTTTGTACTATGAAGCAGGAGTATACAACAAAAAACATAAAATTTATTTAGTAACNATATATATATATATATATATATATATATACTACGCAAGTATACATATTGTTATCAAGTAATATAGGACTTTTTTATTAAAACCTGAATATCGAACCCATAGGAAAGATTATGCAATATGCACTATTTAGAAAGTTTTTTCTATTTTTAAAAAGATAATTACGTAAACTAAAAATGATTTTTGTAGGAATTTAAAATTAAAATATTTTTAGTATTTTTGATATTTTAACGAAATAGTAAAATAATAACTAAAGTTTTTGTAGAAGAAAAGTATTTAATATGAAAATATTTTTCATCTTATCATGAATCAGTAAAAAGTATAAGAATTCTATTGTGGAATTATGTAAATTGTATTGTGTCAAATAGTAGCAATAATATTATTTACCCTTACTAGAGATGCTATAAAGAACATTGACTAATTTAAAGTTTAAATAGTTCTGAAGACCGGCTAGGCAGGGAAGATACTGGCTCTCACTCTAGAGTTCCCTCGATTCCCTCCACTTGGGGGCTAACATTCTCATATCAGAACCTAAAACATTAAACCAAGTTGGGTGCTTTAACCTGTCACTTTAAAGTCCTATTACTTTACACCCATCAAAANGTCAAAGAACTTCCTTTGAAAACAGTAGAAATTGTAAATATTGATTTTGCCTTTCTGATGATGGATTTTCTAGGCCTCTATTTAGTGCATATTTGATCTGATGTTATGATTATTAAATTCTGATTTGATGCTAAAAAAATTTGTCGAGAGAAATTTTAAATAATAACTGAATTTAAATTTGTTTTAGTCGGTTCGAAGGGAAGCGCGAGTCTCAATTATTTCATTTAAGGAAACAAATGCCTCTTTCGAGCCGTAGGAATTCAGAAGAGCAGAAGAGCAAGAGACTGAGAGATAGTGAGCGAGATGGGAAAGAAGAGGAAGAAGTTGCTGTGTGAAGAAGAGGGGCATCATGTACTTCTCATATCAGGGATTTTGAAGCTCTTGTAGGAAGTTGAGGTTGAGGGCTTCATGTGAGAAGTAGAAGGAGAAGGCAAGAGAGATTAATGATTTTCGGGAAAGAACTCTTTTGTCCTAGTCGATCAGTAGAAGCAGAGGAGGGTTATCACTTGCAGGAGATGATGAAGAAGAGGAAGGCGGAGGGAGGAGTCCATCCTTGCATGTAGTGTATTGGAGTCGAGCTAAACTCTAAAGAAGTAGGGGAGGCGGCTCGTGCGGATGTGGGATAGGAGATGCAACTCTTAAAAATTCCCGCTTTTCTTATCATATGCATATTGAAAGTTAAAATTTATTGAAAATGAAAATAAATGAAACA
>JXCR01142356.1:303963-323512 GCA_002079205.1 Phalaenopsis hybrid cultivar | reverse complement strand
CTACAAATCTTTCTTGTCATGTCATGAAATGCACATTTTCAACTACAGGTAATGTGCCATATATGTAAAAATTGAAGTTTAGGTGTTAGATATTTAAATACATAAGAATTGAGTGTTATGCATGTAAATCTTCCTAAAGTTTATTGTATTTCTGGTGTCAAGGCCTTTCATTGTTTCTTCTCATTCACTGTTGTTATATAAATATCTCATGTACTCATTGTATCCTTTTTATTCACAGTTGTTATATAAATTTCTTGTCTTCATGTACGCAATATTCTGTTCTCTGGTAATGAAACTTGTAGTTAGTCCATTACAAAGTGGTTCCTGTTTCATTTTTGTAGTTTCACTGATAACCTGCCCTTTCTCAGAAATTAGAATTCTTTTGGTTTTGAAATTTTAGTATGGCACCGATAGCTACATAGTCACTCTATCATAGTTTTCTTCTTTGTTTAGGATTTTTTTTTTGTTTCACTTATTTGTTGGTTCACAACATATTTTTCTTAATAAGTTGATTTTATTATTGTTCTAATTTTATTATTTTTTTGACCAAATAATTTTATTGATCTAAATAAGCAGATGAGAAATTTAGAGTCTGTTTGGGGCAGCTGTAGCTTATCCAGTTTCTGCTGATAAGTAGCTTATCCTGATAATCTGCTGATAAGCAGCTGATCCGGATAAGCTGACTGACTGTTTGATTTATGCGTTTGTAAAACAACTGATTTGCAACTGTTTGTGGATAAATGACCATTTTGCCCCTAAACTGAATAAGCTGTTTGGTTTTTGCTGTTTCGAAATAGTTGATCTGCAGCTGTTGGTGGAAAAATGATCATTTTAGCCACGCACAGTGAAGCTGTTTGCAACAATAATATAATGAGAACATATATACTAAAATATAAAAAAACACTACATAACAATTCAAAGGACCAAAAAAAGATACACTCCTCGCTCAAGGGAGACTATCTACAAACCTCAAATCTAAGCTTGCATATGTAAACATATGTATGAAAATGTGCATAAGAATTGGATGTATGGAATTGTGTAGCACACAATTATCTACCATTTAAAAGCTTGCATATGTAAACATATGTAAGAAAATGTGCATAAGAATTGGATGTATGGAATTGTGTGGTAAGTGCGTAAAAACTGAAATTTAGGTGACCTATATGTAAAAAAAAATATGTTTCACGAGAAGATCTAAAAGACTGATCCATCATCAAAGCATAGGACGGAGCGTCTAGATTTGGTGGATGAGAGCGACTGAGGATGTGTAGGAGGGGGCCGCGGGCTTCGACTAGATTTCAGCAACAGAGAGCGACGAAGGGCCGGAGATTCGGCGACGGAGAGCGACGAAGGGCCACGGGCTTCGGAAAGAGGGCGAGATAGGTTTCGTGAGCGAGAGTGGTAGAGGCGTAAAAGAAGTGAAATAAGCTCCAGACAAACACGAATCGCTGGTACAACCCTGTGATTCACGTTTAAGAGAAAATATAAAACGCAATTTTGATATAATCTATAAAACGTGCGAGACAAACGGATAGACGGCGTTTTTGAAAACGTCGCCGCACTTATAAACTGCCCCAAACAGGCCCTTAGTTGTTTTATTCTCCTGCTTTCTTTGCCTTCATTTTTTTTTTGCTTTATGTTGTCTTAATTTATTATTCATGTTAACATAGAGTCCTAGGATTTGTTAAAAAAAGCTTAGAATATGCCATGAACTTGATCCTTATATGCTCTATTCTCTTTTGGTTTTTCTTTTGGTTATTGAACTCCTATACTGCTCCAATGTCACGACCTGACTCGGGGCTTGGAATTAATCCAGACGGTAACGGACGGTCGGATGGTGGNGACGGAGAGCGACGAAGGGCCACGGGCTTCGGAAAGAGGGCGAGATAGGTTTCGTGAGCGAGAGTGGTAGAGACGTAAAATAAGTGAAATAAGCTCCAGACAAACACGAATCACGGGTATAACCCTGTGATTCACGTGTAAGAGAAAATATAAAACGCAATTTTGATATAATCTATAAAACGTGCGAGCAAACGGGTAGACGGCGTTTTTTAAAACGTCGCCACACTTATAAACTGCCCCAAACAGGCCCTTAGTTGTTTTATTCTCCTGCTTTCTTTGCCTTCATTTTTTTTTTGCTTTATGTTGTCTTAATTTATTATTCATGTTAACATAGAGTCCTAGGATTTGTTAAAAAAAGCTTAGAATACGCCATGAACTTGATCCTTATTTTTCCTGATAGTTTTGCTATTCTCACTTGATGACCACCGCTACTATTCAAAGCTATTTTGAATCTTTGACATAAAACGCTTATATGGTGTAATCATTAAATGAGTTGGCACAATTGTGAGCTGCAGAACTTCGCTCTTTATTATTCATTTAAATAGATTGTGAACCATTTCTTTGTTTGGCGTGCAAAACTTTGTTTTTACAGGTATACCTGCAACTCAAGAGCTTAATTCAGTATCTTTACATCGACTAGAATTTTTACACTGCCCCATGTGCTCTATTCTCTTTTGGTAATTGAACTCCTATACTGCTCCAATGTCACGAATTGACTCGGGGCTTGGAATTAATCAAGACGGTAACGGACGGTCGGATGGTGAAAATAAATTCTCTAATATTCTATTTCTATCATAAACAGTTTAATATTTAAATAATACGTCAAAAAACCACTAGAGAAAACAATTAAAATTAACAAGTTGAAATTTCTACATTTCCGTTTGTTGTTCTCGTATTCTATACACATTTGATCATATTTTATTCATCTTATTCAAATGCTTAAATTATTAAAAAAATATTTAATCAACATTTTGATTTATATAAAGATATTCTAGGAGCACTGACACTTCTAAACCATAATAATCCAAGAAAAAAAATACAATACACATGTTGGTCTTTTATATCTTTATAAGAAATCTTTTAATATACTAAACTTTCAAATTTTTATAATATATTTCATATACACTAATGCATATATTAATGATTTTTTTTAAATGAACATGCACTAGTATGGACATTTATAGATAAAAGTGTGCAATAATGTGCAAGAAAAGATAAAATACAAGAAATTATGTTATAAAAATTGATTTCAATGTAAAAACTTAGAAAACTGAGAAAAATATCATACGGCCCGCAAGGAGGCTAAAAGAACAATATGTGACGATAAAAAACCTGCTTTTAGTGATCTTTATAATAGATTAGATACTAAGGATAGTGAAAAATATATGCATAAACTAGCCAAACAAATAGAAATGAAAAATAAAGGTTTAACTCAAGTAAAGTGTATTAAAAATGAAAATCAAAAAGTATTTTTCTTAGAAAAAGATAATCAACATAGGTGAGTTAGTTATTTTAATAAATTTTTTAATGAAGTTTCTGAAAATGTGATCGACCTTAGTGATCTTAATATTATTAATAATAATAAAACGTTTTATTTTTATCGNCATAAACTAGCCAAACAAATAGAAATGAAAAATAAAGGTTTAACTCAAGTAAAGTGTATTAAAAATGAAAATAAAAAAGTACTTTTCTTAGAAAAAGATAATCAACATAGGTGAGTTAGTTATTTTAATATATTTTTTAATGAAGTTTCTGAAAATGTGATCGACCTTAGTGATCTTAATATTATTAATAATAATAAAACGTTTTTTTTTTATCGTCACATTAGTAAAAAAAAGTTGAGGAGACTTCGAAGAAAACCAAGTGTAGAAAATCTGTAGGACCTGATGATGTCTCAATTGAAGTGTGAAAATATTTAGGAGATTTGTGAGTTTTTTGGCTTACTAAATTCTTTAATGTTATTGTAAAAATTAAAAAAATACCTGAGGAGCGGAAGAAGAGTAATTTGGTCCCCATTTTTAAGAATAAAGTGAATGCACAAGAGTGTGCAAATTACAGAGGAATTAAGTTGGTGTGTCATACTTTAAAATTATGGGAGAGGGTAACTGAACATAGGCTAAGACATATTACAAAGATTTCTNATGCACAAGAGTGTGCAAATTATAGAGGAATTAAGTTGATGTGTCTTACTTTAAAATTATGGGAGAGGGTAACTGAATATAGGCCATATTACAAAGATTTCTCATAATTAATTTGGATTTATGCTGGGTAGGTCTACCATGGAAGCTATACATTTATTGAGAGGTTTGATGGAGAAGTTCAGAGATAATAAGGAGAATATACATTTGATCTTTATTGATTTAAAAAAAGCTTACAATAAGGTTCCAAGAGATATCCTTTGAAGAATTCTTGTGAAGAAAGATGTTGATATGACTTATATTCAAGTCATTAAAGATATGTATGCTAGAGTTGCTACTTGTATTCTAACTGAAGGAGGATTGACCAAATATTTCTCTGTTTATTTTGGATTACATCAGGGATCGACTCTCATTCCATATCTTTTTGCTTTAGTTATGAATGATCTTACTTGACATTTACAAGAGGATGTATATTGGTGAATGCTTTTGGCTGATGATATCCTTCTCGTAGATTAGACGAGAGAAAAAGCCCATGCAAAACTTGAATTATGGTCTACATTGGAGTCTAAAGGCCTTCATTTGAGTAGAACTAAACTGAATACTTGGAATGTAATTTTAGTAGTAATAGCTCTAGTGACAAAAGTGCAACTTTGTGTGATCAAACTATTAAAAGCTGCGAACGATTTAAATATCTCGGGTCTGTTGTTCAAAGCGACAGTGATATAGATGAAGATGTTAATAATAGAATTCAAGTTGGTTGGTTGAAGTGGAGGAATGCTTTGGACCTTTTGTATGATAGAAAATTGCCGCTGAGATTGAAATTTTTTTTTTATAACATGGTTGTGAGACCTACAATGCTCTATGGCGCTGAAGGTTGACTTTTAAAAGAGAAGCATAATACTAAGTTAAGTGTTGTTGAGATGAGAATGATTAGGTGGATGAGCGACTTTACACTTAGAGACAAAATGAGAAATGAATATATTCGTGATAGGGTTGTTGTAGCTCCAATTACGAATACAATTAGAGAGAGTCGTGTTAGATGGTTTGGTCACATTAAGCATCAACTAACTGATGATCCGATTAGTGGAGTAAATGTTTTTGCTTCGACTTATGCTAAGAAAGGCAAAGGTAGACATCGGAAGACTTGGGCTTATTGTATAAAAATGATCTTAATTTATTAGAACTAAATGAAAATATGACGCTAAATAGTATGCAATGGAGAAAAATGATTTATGTAGCCGACCCCACGTAGTGGGATTAAAGCTTTGTTGTTGTTGAACATACACTAATCTTATATATGCATTTATTTTAACTTTACTTTTACTTTATATTCTTTACATACAATTCTGTCTATGTGAGGACATCGTTAACAAAACATTAAACAACCTTGACCAATATTGTCTAGTTGTCTCCCGTCGGCACATCGATTAGCGATCTGCACATCGTAATTGTCTAGGGTGGGAAGACTCTTACTGGTTCCTAACCGATATTATCTCATAAGCACAAGAGTTTACAATGTAAACATCACAGTTGACTGAGAATGTAAGCTCTGATCTACTCACTCCTAGCCGATATTATCCCTTTGACACAGCGGTTAGCGATCCAACCATCACAATTATCTGTGTGGTAAAAAGCTCTACGCATGCGGGTACATCGATGTCCCCTGCTTGTACCATTAGGGGTGAAATTCTACTATGAACATGTATGATTATTTGGGTATGTAAGCTCAGGTATACTCGCCCCTGACCGATATTATTCCTTTGGCATTGCAGTTAGTGATCTAACCATCATAATTTTTTGTGGTGCTAGAAGAACTCTATGCATGCGGGTACATCGACGTCTCCTGCTTATTCCATTAGGAGGTGAAATTCTCCTTTGAACATGCACATATAAACTTTCATATATGTTATTTTATTTTTTATATCATACATTAATTTAAGATATCTTTATACATTTACTAACATGTATTTTTACTGTGCTATTCAATTATGCATCATACATAACTCTCATATTATACATATTTCTATTTCATACACATCTCTTACTTCTATCATGCATATCATTTTTTATCGTGCTTATCATGTATATCTATCATATCGTGCTTATCTTTTAGATCATGTATATCATTCACATTTTTCATGCATATCTATCCCGACAAACAATATGAAGGATGTAACTAAACTATAACATCCATCGAGTGAAGTTCATTGAAATTTAGAAATATAATTATTCACCTCCATTCCCCTAGATCTTGATCTTTGGTAACTGGCTGAATGTTGCGGTTACTTTTATGCTAATTAAAAAACCTATAAAACATAATATTAAACTATAAGATTTAAGTAATTCTTGTTAAACAAATTATTCTTCTTCACTTAAAATTAATTTACCTGAATTTACAGGGTCACTTTATAGTGAATTTTCACACTTGCCTCGAACCTGCCACGTCGGACAAAAACTTGTAATCTTAAACGACTTGGGAATCCATGATATATTAGTTCATAAGGTGATTTAGATTTGCCAAGACATACCTTAAACGACTTCTCGACAACTCAACACTTCTCTGATTTCTTCTTTTCTCAAATCTCCTTTCCCCTTCACTGATGCTGTGCTAAAATCCTCACGAAAGTTCGCAAAAGACTTTCGACACCAATTCGACGACTCTAACGACTACTGAAAACAAGGAAGATGCGCTATTTGTCACATATGTCAAAATGGAAGAGGAAAGAAACAAATGTCTCAAGTAGCGTGAAATATGGATTACCTCTTGCTTATTTTATCCTCAAACTTGGAATCCTAGTCGGCAGCACGCTGTCGTTCATTTGCGCACGATCTTGACTCCAACACTGTAGCTAGAGTCGCAGGTTGCCTCGACAAAGAAGAACGACACTAAGGAGAAGGGTAAACGAGAGAAGGAGAATCAAGAGAAGGAAGAGGGAATGGAACATGACTTACTACAACTCGTGCGGCTTTCCAGGTGCTGCTGAGCTCGCCTGCCGTAGCGCGGGAATTCGCGGGATGCATGCAAGATCGAACAGGGAGTGGAATCAGAAGGGAAAAGGGTTTCGAAGCTTTGTAATAAGGATCTTAACCCTTCGACTGAGACCCCTAGGTTTAATATCACGTGAGTAAGGCGGTGGCTATAATAAGAGTCGAGGATTAAGGATATTAAGAGTTTAATTACGTTAATTAAAGTTATTACTTTCAAATTTTATATCTTCCAATCTATTTAAGGTTTATATATAATGCATTATATTGAATTGATCAATTTGATATTTAGAATTTTTTAAAATTAACTCGGTTGAAATCCGAGGGCTGCGAAAATTGAGGTACATATTAGGTCGCCAAAATTTTTTATCAATTTTCTCAAAAATTAGTTATTACATCCAATCCCAACTTAAGCTTCATCCAACACTTTAACTATAGAATTTTTTTTATAGTTACGTATACCATGTGGTCTCCCTCATTTTTGGCATGCATCCTACTATGGGGCTGTTTGGCTGTACGTAGGATTTAGTAAATTCGTAAACTTGTAATTCCACCCAACCCTTAGATTTAGTTAATCCAGATTTAAGCTTATAAGGTAAAGACGGGCATTTAAATTCAAAATTTCACAAGTCCACAGAACTGCTGCATTTTACTGTTGGGCTGGATTTAATAAATCCAGTGATAAATCCTATGAATAGGCTCTTCCAAAAACACTTAAAATTTTAACACATTCTTTTGGAGTATGCCTTATTCTTGTGATTCGTGAATTTGATTGCATGCTTATATTTTCTTAAACATTTACACTTAGTTCAAACTTTTGTTAGGTGTCCTATTAGATGCTTGCTTATTTGTCTCTTCTATATTTTAGTCAGGATGGTTGCAGGAAGAGTTAATTGACTGCATATATGTCTTGGTAATTTTGCTGTTGTTTGACATATATGTGGGTAATTAGAGTATAAGAAGAGCTATGTAGATACACTGAATTTTTATTTTGGGGCATTTACATACTTAGCACACATGATGCAGGAGCGTCGTTACTGCATATGCGGTATCTTGGAATCTTACGAAACGTGGGATCATGGGAATACAGTGATCCTGGTAGTTCGGGTTTGCTGAGATATATATTTTTGTTCTTTTTTATTTTCTTTCCTTTTTTTTTCCAGTAAAGTTTCTTTCTTTTCTTCATTTCTTCTTCGTCCTTATTTATTTCTCTAGTTTCTAATAAGGTATTCTCTATTATGAGGCTTTTATATATGTGTGTTGTGCTTTTTAAATTTTTAGTTTGATGATTTTACTATTTAATTAACTTTTTCTGATTTTTTTATCTTGGAAATTTGTAGCCTCTTTCAATTACAAATGGTGTGTCTATAACTTGAACATGAACCGGTGGTGGAACCCCCTCTCCCCCCTCGCCGTCTAGATATCGCTAGTTCACCGTTTACTCTCTATTTTCACGTGGACGGCAGTCCGACTCGCCTCTTCCTACTGTCTGTGTCACGACCCAGCTCGGAGCTTGGAATTAACAAAGTCAGNGAAATTTGTAGCCTCTTTCAATTACAAATGGTGTGTCTATAACTTGAACATGAACCGGTGGTGGAACCCCCCTCCCCCCTCGCCGTCTGGATATCGCTATTTCGCCGTTTATTCTCTATTTTCACGTGGACGGCAGTCCGACTCGCCTCTTCCTACTGTTTGTATCACGACCCAGCTCAGAGCTTGGAATTAACAAAGTCAGTCGGACTATGGGAACTAAATTTTCTATATTCATCTACAATTTAAGTAGTGAAAGAGTCACTAATCAAATTAAATTAAAACAATATATTTAAAATTACATTATTATTGGTTGTCTACATAATCTATAAATATTATCTCTTTTAATGCTCATCTTTAATCGCTTAATTAACCTGAAAAATTAGTTTAAGATGATAATGAGGTAAATAATTAATAGTAATATAAGAAAAAAGAAAGCAATATGCATGCTAGTCAAGGTTTTAATAAATCAATAAAAAATATTTGATGCTATTCAAATAATCTTATTATGTAAATAACATTTCAATATCATTATATATATGTACAATCGTTAAAGGAGCACTGTTTAAAAATTGTGTAAACTAAAACACATCAATATTTATATATTTTTTTCTATACATGCACGGATACCTTGGTGTTTTCCCACTAGTATTATTAAAGAGTGACTATTATACTTAAGCATACATATACAATCACTCGTTGCCGATTATATTATTCACAATTTTATATTACTTAACATGTAATACATTAATGCATCAATTATTTCATAATATGTGACTATAAACATTCGTATCGAGATGACTGATAAAATTTAATAATAGAAAAATCAATTTCATTAATCAAACATGAATAATAATCCATACAACTGAATTAGAAAAGATACTAAAACAATACTGCAATTTAAGAGTTGCGGTACTCACCTCGATGATGCTTAATTTTTTAAGATTTGTTTTGATGTCTACTCTTCCAAAGAAAATGAAAAGCCTAAAATAAACATGGTATTCATATTAAAATTTAATTTTGTGTTATTGTAAATTTAATGATCTTTTATTATTTCATGCTTATTTTTCTATTCAATAACATATATCATTATTATTATTGTTATATTTCTTATTAAATAAAAACCACCTTTCTTGTCGCACGATGGATTTAGTGGCCTGCTAGGGCATGCCAGCTACTCGCGTTAGTGAAAAAAATTGAAGAGTGCTCCTCTCGCACACGAGCTATCCATGTTGATGCCTTCTTTCTTCGAATAACAACAGTGTATGCAAACCTGGGAGAGCTTCCCCTCTTTCTTGCTTTGATCGGCCAGGGCACAGTCTCTCCTACTTCAACATCGAAGTCGTGGCCGCTCTTTCCTCCTTCAATGTCAATTGACTCTCCTGGTAAGTCGCTAGTGTTGCTTATACATCCCGATCTCGTTGTGACTCACTTCAATTTATATGCGAACTTAACTTGTTCGGTTTCCCAACCTTATCACTTTTTCTCTACCCTTTTTTGACTTCCCAAACTTCTCAATTCCTCTTCTTTGGCTCTTCGTTTGCCTAACTCTTCGATTCACTTACTCTCCTGCTCAATTGTTCGATTCTTCTCCTCGGGTAACTGAAATCGGGTGCTAGTCTACAACAGGAAACCAATGTTTTCCCACTTCGGTTTCATTGTCTAACCCCTATTCACACTAATTTTCAGCTGCCATCCATCCTCTCACTCTCGCTACCCATCGTATAGCTTCCCTAACACGTTTTGGTGTTCTATCACTTCTTCTAGTACCCTATAATAGTGTCATCTAATATTCGAGCCCAACAGACTTTTGAGTTGTATTTTTGTTCCAATCCAAAATTCTAAAAAAAATTCCCACCATATCTAATTTAAAATTTTTAGAATCCAACATTCTCACCCCAACCAAAAATATTTTTTCCCTTACACTATCCATGCAACCCCACCCTAACCCTTAACCATATCTTCCTTTTCTATCAAAACTTCCATTGGAAGAATCAGATGTCATGCTATTAATGAGAAACCCGCAACGAGGTGTACAGGAGCTCATGTGAATGAAGGATATGTAGAGGAATATCCTCCGATTGTAGCAGAGGCTTGCCGCCTTTGAGAGGAGAAAATTCGATGAGATCACCTATAGCCAGTGTGGTGACTCTTCAGATTGAGATGAAGAAGTGAATCCCTTCCATCAGGTAGTATTCTGTGATAAAGAATCATTACCTTCACGATTTGACATAATATACCAAAGGATATGCCCAGATTTGGAGTAAATGTTGACTTGCTAGATTTGAAGGTCGCATGGATCCAGATGAATTAATCGATTAGCTCTAAGCCGTGGAACAAGTATTTGAATATAAGAGTATTCCATTTAATAGAAGGGTAAAATTAGGTGGTCTCTGTGGTGGAAATTTTGAAATGTTTATGTGAATGAGAGGGGTAAACAATAAAATCACAACTTGGTCCAATAGGAAAAAGGAGATAAAGCGCAAGTACCATTCATCACATTACATACATGGCATGTTTTTAAGGATTCATCATTTACAATAACATAATCTCACAATAGAGCAAACACAACTAGGCTCGAGTAGCTTATATTGAAGTGCGAGCTAATGAAGCTTGAAAAGAACACCATAGTCCAATATCTCGGATGATTTAGATCATGTATTGGCAACGTCGCGCAGTTGCAAGCATATTGGACATTACACGGTGTTCAAATTCTAGCTCTGAAGGTGGAGAGACACGCCACAATATTAGATCCACATCACCATTCAAACACTATTCAACAGTAGGATCAAGCAACAAGTGTACACATAATGGAGCTTCCCAACCTGACCCATTAGAGGAAAATTCAGTTCAAGATGGAGACTTCTAGCACTCTTAAATCCGTCCATGAAGTGTTTCAACTGCCTTGTTTTTGGACCTATTGCATCTGATTGTTCAAATAGAAAGTTGTTATCTTTTACTAACCAGGGTGCATTGGAGGTGGCTTTGGATGAAGGCTTAAAGGAGGAGAAGGAAGATTATCAATTACTTGCAGATGAGGGAGAGGTGCTAGTAATCTGAAGGATCTTTTAAACTAGCTCATGAGAGAGCAATAGTGGCTCTACGACAATGTTTTTTTTACTTGTACCATGCAGGGGAATATATGCAGGCTCATCATTAATGGAGGTAATTGTGAAATTGTGGCATCTTTACAATTGGTGGATAGAATGAGCTTCACTACTTGGAAGCATTCTTAATCATATTCTCTAATCTTGTTGAAGAAGGGGAGTAATATTAGTGTTGACGGGATGTGCATCGTGGAGTTATCTATTTGATACGAATTTCAAGAGCAAGTCTAGTGTGAAGTGAGACCTGTGGATGCGTGTCACGTGCTATTAGGTTGTCTTTGACAATACGATCTTCGCACATATCATGATGAATACAAAAACATATATTTTTTTACCAAAGATGAGAAATACATTATACTCTTGTCTTGAAAGGAGTTCGAGGTGTTTGAGGATATGGTGACACGAACTATCTTTTTATATGTCACGACTCAACCCGGAGTTTGGAATTAATTAAGGCGGGTATAGCAGGTTGGATGGTGTGAATATAAATTTTGTTATTTATTTTTTTATAATTTACGATTAACAGGTGAAAAAACCACTAATGAATTTAAAACAATTTATATTACCATATTACTGGAGGTCCTCATTTATTCTTTTAATTAACCTGAAAAGTTAATTCAAAGTAATAACAAGCTAAACGAACTAGTGATTGCTTATACTCTTAAACTATAATAATACAAGAAAAAATAACAATATGCATGTTAGTTAAACTTATTTATAAATCAATATAAACATTTAACATGCTATTCAAAGAGTTTTTATAAATATTATTTCATATTTATACAATCGTTACAGGAGCACCGTCTAAAAATTGTGTCAATTCAGACACATCAATATTAATATCATTTTTTAAATACGTGAAGAGGTGGGTACTTTAATATTTTCTCACTAGCACCATCAAGAGGTGACTCCATCATAAACTATCATGCACATACAAACAATCTATGCTAATCATATCATTTATAATTTCATATTACTAAACTATAATACATTAATTATTTTATATTATGAAATTATAAGTATTCACATCGAAATGATCGATAAAATGTTAATAATAGAACAATCAATTTCACTAATTAAACATAATTAACAACCCATAAAACTAGTTTAGAGAAATATCAGATTGATACTATAATTTAAGAGTATGAGTTCTCACCTTAACAATGGACGTTCTGTTTGCTCGTGAAATTTTTTATTAATTTATTAAAGTATTTAGTATTTAATTTATGAAATCCCCGCTAAATTTTTATTTAATAAATATATTATTATTATTATTATATTATTATGATTACATTGTTATTATCATCATCATCATTATTATTATTCTTATTATTAAGTTTTAATATTTAAATCAATCTAATATATCTTTCCTCGGTCGAAACCCGCACAACCCAAATCTTCTTCTTCTTTTGCATGAAATTTAGCCCGCGGTTTTTGTCCCTGCACAAGAGAGGCTTTGGTTTGAATGCTTCAACTTTACCTCCCTCACTTCTCTTCTTCTTCTGAACTTAGCTAGGGCACGATCGAAGCTCCTCTTTCATTCATAATCCATATGAGACTTCGACTCTTCTCACGTGTCTCACATCGTCTCGCTCAACCTTCCACGCCGCCGCCTTCCTCCTCGAGCTTGCTCGTCGCAAACTAGGGCTTCCTCTGCATCCCTCTCCTTCGCTAGTTGCTCGGCTCCTAGTTAAGTGGTTTTCCTCTGCATCCCTCACCTCCCTTATATAATTCGAAGTAGCCTTCGGATTCCTTGATTCCTTACCTTATATTTCTCCCTGATCGACTCTTCGTTTTTTCTTATCCTCAACTTGTCGCTCTTCTCGTTTCTTTTCCCCTTTCTGATTATTTGATTCGACTCTTCCATTTCCATAATTCTTCGTTTACCCTCCAAATGAACGTAACCATTACACCACATGCCTTAAGAGAAGCGCGAAAAGGACTATAATTTGTCTTCTAAGAAGGCAATGCATTTGAGAGATCGATGCTAGATACAAGGCAACTCTTGCTGAGATTGATTTAGCATCTTATTGTTTCAGATAGAGCAGGGGAGTTACTGTGCTATTTCTGGAAGACCCTATGATATAAACTGGATACAAAATTTCAGTTTATTTTAGCGACGCACTAACGATTAAAGTGTTTGATAGGAGTGGCGAACTGTTACTGTTGACATCTCTACAGGTGTTTTATGCAAAATAACATCAGTTTGTGGGATCTAAGTGTTTCTAAAAAAGAAGATTAAGCCTCTCGTATATTGGGAGAATGATGCGGGAGAGTCTTTATCGCATTCCCGGTATCATGGAATCCCGTGGAACGCAGGATAACTGGAATACCGTGATCGCAAGTGTCTCAGTTTGGCCGATATATATATATATATATATATATATATATATACATATTTTTTTTTCTTTTTTATTTCTTTTTTTATTTATAACAAGTTTCTCTCTTTTTTAGTTCTTACCTATTCTAGTTTGGTATTTCCTATTAGGAGAATTTTATGTTTATCTATTGTGCAGTTTGGATTTTAAGTTTGCTGATTTTATGAATTGAGAAACTTTTTTTCTGATTTTCTGCTTTTTGGAGTGCTGTAGCCTCTTTCTTTGGCAACGTGTCTATCTGTAGCTTGCCCAGGAACAGGTGAACCTCTTATCTCGCCGATTCACTGTCTGTTCACTGTTTTCAGCCGGACAGCTGTCTGACTCGCCGCCTCCAGCTGTCTAAAGGAGGAAACCAATGTTTTTCTGCTTCCTGTTCGCTGTCCAGCTCCTGTTCACACCAATTTTCAGCCGCCATCCACCCTCCCACTCCTACTATCCATCCTATAACTTCCACAACTCCTTCTGATGTTTTATCACACCTTATAGAAATCCCTGAACGATATAAACACAATTCTTATGTATTTACATGTTTGACACCTAAACTTACTTATTTGCACACATAACACTCAAATGTTTATGGTCACATGAATAAAAAAAAACACTATAACAACTTTTTAAAAGTGAAATACACCTTTTCATGCATAGTTTTAAAATTCCAAAGTGCTATGTATGTAATATGAAACTTTAGGCATGAGATATGTAAATAAATAAGAATTGTGTACTAATGTAAATTTCCCTTTTATTTTGAAGTGCTCCTGGATCCCTAATATGAGCAGGCTTGGATTATTAAGGGTTCTGATATCATTGTATATTATGTTTTCTTTGTCTTGTATGCGCGTGTGGAATTTTATGTTTATGGATTTGGTGTACAACTTTTGCAAGCGAAATTGTTGGTTGTGTTGAGCTTTCCTTTTTTTTCCTATTCGGTTTTGTATGGGCGTTTTGATGAACCGCTACAAGAACCAGATACAGAGTCGAGCCCGTCTAATAATCTCTCCTCCCATTGATGCTGCCTAGGGTGCCTAATTAGCATGCTCCAGTTGTGCAAATTAATTTCGTAAATTATGCTATTGCTGAACTTAGTTGAACTCAGGAAGTTGGGAATGAATTTAGTTATTAGAGTGATACCGGAATTTCTTAAATCACTACTAGAAAAAAAATAATATTACTAAAAGCAAATTAATAGTTACAACCAACACACTTGAAAGGGAAAATACAATACACGCAGCACACAAAACTGTGTGATGGTGGTGACAGTTAAAGGACTGGGGAGTTGGCAACAAGGTAAGTGATGGGGTTTCCGGGTTATGTTAGAGGAGCGACAACGATTATGGGCGGCTGAAATGGCTAGGCAGCAAGGGACATCAGTTCAAACGGCGACAATTTGCTGTTTGGGGTGGTTGGATAGATGGCGGGAAAGCAGCAAGGGTGTGGCATTGCGGCGATGACATCAAGCTGGAATGAGGGAAACAATTGGTTGGGTGGTTGGAACAACTAAAACAACCCAAAACTGTTTTTTCATTTTGGGCGGCGACAGCGGTGATGAAGGTGTGGGACTTTGGGACGGCCAAGAGGATCGTTAGGGGGCTGCAACAGTGAGAAGAATGGCTAAATGGTGAGGAGCTTCAGAGAGACAATAACAAGACTATTTTCGGGGCAGCCTGTGGCGATAGGGAATGGGAGGTAGAAAAGAGGGATGGATGCAGATGAGTTGGGGAAAGATAAACACCACATGGAGGCCAAGATACAGTTGAAGCTTCTCGTGGAAACCAAGATACAACCCTCAAAGAGAAAAAGAGACCTTGACAGCTGTCTTGGTACAAAAGACATGAAAACTAACCCTAGAACGTTACAAAAGCGAATAAATAATAAGAGGAGGGTTGACTGAATCTCCACCACAACATAAAAAACCTAACCGGTTTGGTGCAGGCACGAAACGGGAGCTTGCCTGGTTTGGCAGAAAGGAGGGCGCTTTCAGGTAGCTTCCGCGTGAGTCTCCCATGTGAGAGCTTCGTCCTCATTTGTCGAAGTTTATGTCTCCTCAAAGTAGTCAGGTCTGTTACGTTGAAAGTGGTATGTATATAACAATCTTCTGATAAGTTAATTATGTAGGTGGTGCCATTCCGAAGCACATGTTGCTAGAAAAGGTATCCATTCTATTTTGGCGTAATCATTACTGGAAATGTACGTAAATGTGTATCTTTATGAACCAAGTCTTAAACCATTAGATACGAAATTGGTTTCTTCCCCTCATGCTCATCCAAGTGTATCTTATGGGAGGAGAGATCAACTTTGTAGCGACTCTGTGTTAGGTTGTACCATACTGACTAGCAATCACTCAGGAGAGACCCTTTCTTTATTGATAAGACCTGGATCCCACTGAAGAATTTCTTTTCCTATCAAGCTCTTAAGACAAATTTCAAGATTGGGGTTTATCCCTTCTTTCTGAACATCGAATGGTGCATACATTGTTGAAATGAATCTAACATCTGGATAACTCAATGTAAACTTCCCTACATGGCACAAAAGGGCCCCATTTCTGTCATACTGGACCTCCCTTAGTAGGGGCAACTCAAAAATGAATTTTAATCTGAATGGCCTGAAGTTCTCTTTTCTGAGGTTGACATGCCTCTGGTGTCAGTTTCTTAAACTCAAGGCTGCCCTAGGCAGTCATCATGAAGTCGGTTGGAGTTCTCTCATGGGCTTAGCTGGGATTATGTGCAACCTTTGCTCCTCAACTAGAAGTTGATCCTGCTTCTTTGCGCCCTCACCATCTTCAGTGTCTAATGTGTCATTACCCACCTTTTCAAGCCTGCCCTGCTCAGTGAAACATATCTCCTTTTAGTCGTGCATTCTGATTCAGTATGCTCAAATTCATGACACTTGTAACACTTCCTAGCAGAGATAAATTTAGGGATGAGGATTGGGTCTACCTTTGAAATTCCTATCTATAGTAAGTGTCAGTCAACTTTTTGATTTGAAAATATTTTTTAAAAATTTAATTTAATATAAGAGGTATATAAATTTTGTTTTTAAAAGTAATGTATTTTAATTTTTGGTAAAAATGAGACCAAATAGATTTCATTCGTCCAATAGTCTATATAATCGTGTTCGATACCGCGAATATTACACCTTTCCGATTGACTAAGGGATTTGTGACATCGGTTTGGTCTGCGAACCATTTATGCGTGACCGATAAGTTTTCTTATCTAATATAAAAATTAAATAGAGTTTATTTTACCTGATTTCAAAACTCTCTATGAAGTCAAACCTCTATAGTTAATTACATCCCAAATGACTGGAGTTACTTGAAAAAACTCTCGATAATGATCAGATGTATTAGTCTTCAAGAATTCAATGTTTAGGTTTTAACGGTAGGACGTGAAAAAACAAGTGAGAGTGATTCAATTAAGAATAATTATTTTTAGGAGTCGAAAGAAAGAAATGGTAGTGGTCGTCACAGATCCTAAGACCCCCAGTGACTTCCCAAATTATCCTACTGTGTGGCTGCATTCTAGAGACGATATTATTTATTTATTTAATCCTATTAATTTTATTATTTGAAACTTACATTTGTATAATACCCGATTATGCAAATATTTTGCGAAGACATGAGGGTTTACGTCGTACCGAACGACAACCTCGAAATCTTAAATCGAGTTTTGACTTATATTGCTTAGCATGATTGTGCAGGAGTTTAAAGATAAGTTGAGGATTTGTGTAGTGCTAGACGAACTACTTCGAATTCTTATAACCTGTTGTTATTTAGACTAAGGAGAGAGATTGTTGAAGAAGATCATCTTATTTCTCGATCCAAGCTCCTCGCTATGCTGCCGAAGAAGTTGGCTCACAGCCTTCTGCTGTAGTAGTAGCTCCACAGTTTAAGGATCGTGGGAGAAGGAAGGGCGAGTTGAATGAGCGGGAGAGGCGAACGACTAGGGTTTTGGGTGCCGAGAGGGAGAGATGAGCGGGCGAGTGTTTCAGTGTCGAAGGGAGGAGTTGAGCGGGGGACTTTTGTGCAGAAGGAAGGAGTCGAGCGAGAGGAGGAAGAGGNTGGGAGAAGGAAGGGCGAGTTGAATGAGCGGGAGAGGCGAACGACTAGGGTTTTGGGTGCCGAGAGGGAGAGGTGAGCGGACGAGTGTTTTGGTGCCGAAGGGAGGAGTTGAGCGGGGGACTTTTGTGCAGAAGCAAGGAGTCGAGCGAGAGGAGGAAGAGACGAATGCTTTTGGGGTCGATACCAGATCTAACTGGAGGGGGAGTCTTCAGTGACCGCCTGTGATTTAAATGCCAGGGAGAGGCTGTATAGCCGAAGAGACATTACACGAAGCATTGGCGGTGAATTGAATGAATTACAGTCATGCAATCAGTTTAATTAGGCAAAATTTTAACGCCTGATTTCTTTCTATTAAATTAAAATTAAACAACTTATTATTTCCAATTTGAAATTCGAATTTTGAAATTAAGAAGCGGTTATCGGCTCGATTTGGTACCATTGGGCCGTATTCAGTTCGAATTGAACCCGCGGTGTGCCTGAACCCGCCTTCCGAATTAAATATTCATGTGCGTCGATTTTCGTGTCGTCTGCCCGCGCGTGGAATTATAAAAATATGAGTGTTCGTCATAGCTAAGGTCGACGTCTCGACGTGCTTGCGTTGTTTGTTTCGTCATCCGATGTCGTTCGGACAAGTTTGTCAATGATCGGGTTAGAAATGCGTCAAAATTTAATTTTTCTTTGAATTTTGAGTACGTGATGGGTCATTTTGAAAATTGATTTAGTTTGATTGTCGGTGCAGTGTGTGTAAGTGTCAGTGACGTGAATTGTTAGGTTTACGCGCGTTGAATGCGTGATTTGTGGTGTTTGCATAGCCGAGCCACGAAGGGTTTACCTAAGGCCTCTAATTCTATAAGAATTCATTTTCGAGACCTCTACATGTTGGTCATTAGCGCTTGCAACTAAAAGTTGAGTGCTTGAGACCACTCATGCGTGGTCTTCACAAAAATGGGTCAAGAAGTGGTTGAAATTCTTTGTGAGGTGGGTTCCAATACTAGTCCTTTAAGATGGTCAAAAAGGAACTCCTAAAGCTAGACCCTAGGTCCTAGGAGGAAGAAAATCTCACTAGAAATGTGGTCAACAGTAAGCTGGTAGGATTTGGCGCTGGATCTCCCACTTCAGTTTTAGATTCTTCCATTCTCCATATGCTAGCTCTTTTCTTGGCATCCTCTTATATTGGATTCCACAGCGAAGTGGCCGACCTTCTGCATCACTGAAGTCCTTCTAATGGAACTGATTCAGATCCTTGTCTCTTGCTTCCATTGATTTTCTAGATCTCGGTTGAGGATAATCTCCCTCTGTGTTTCATCCTTAATTTCCTCAAGGCTCTACTGATGTCGCCGGATCTCTTGCTGTATCTCTTTCTGCGTAGGCTCGATCATGTATATCCTTGATGGCATGGCTAGGGTTTGGAGTAGAAGGTGAAAGAGGACGAAAAAATGATTTGGGATTTCTGATTTTGAAAATCAGTAAGGGGAAATTAGGATTAGGTCAACGTTTTGGCTATGTTTTGGGAAT
>JXCR01142356.1:206696-221240 GCA_002079205.1 Phalaenopsis hybrid cultivar | reverse complement strand
GAATTGAGTTAATTTTTAACTTAAAAAAATACATAGCTTTTTCTTTTGCCAAAATGCTTGATGAGCTTTTATTTTTGTTGTTCTTTTCATCAACAGGTGTACTCTTATTCAAACTTTGGAGCAGCTTTTATTTGCATCATCAACAACTGCAGAACCATCATTAACTCCTAGGGTACATTATTTTCTTACTTCATTATATACTAGCTGCGCTTTTTGTCACCTTTTTATTATTAATTGGAAGATTTACATACATACCACTCAATTCCTATGTATTTATATATCTAACACCTAAACTTCTATTTTTATGTACATACCACCTTTTGTTGTATTTCATTTTATAGAAGTTAACATGGTAGTATTTTTAACGTGATATGAAAGTTTTGGGTGGTATAAATGTAAAAGGTAAAGTTTGGGTGCTAGATGTGTAATTTCATTGGAATTGAGTGATATGCATGTAAGACTTAAATAAAATGTCATTCTTCTTTTCATGCTTTTCCTGTTTATGTAACAATATTAGGTTGCTTTCCTAGGGTCTTACTCTATGCTGAACCAATGATTTTCCGAAAAGATCTNATTTTCGGATTAACTTCGGCATCACTCCAAGCCGCCAAGCATCACCACCATCACTTGGGATATGCCCTAACATGAGTTTGTGTTTTGTGTGTTGTATTTTTCCTTTCAAATGTTTTTGATTATATTTGTTCCCAGTAATAATATTTATTTTTTTTATTGTGGTTTGGGTTAACTCCATTATCATTTGGTATCAAATATAGTATAATCCTAGCTCTATTAGCTTCCTCCATACCCAAACCATGTCCACCTCAAAAATTTTATTTCTCATCCCCAAATATCCTCTTTCAATTCCCAAAACCTAGTTATGCCGCCAAGGAGATAATAGTCAGAAGTCGGATTGATGGGAAAGGACATCGTGTCCTTTCTGAGAAATTTTCAAAGAGCTGTCTAGGAAATTTCTACGGGGGATATGCAATAGAAAACTCACCAATTGCAGAACTTTGTCACCATCGAGAGGAGGCAATCTGGATGGGTCACCGACAACCACAATAGGGACTTGCTAAATCAAAGGAATGTTTTGGATCTCGTCCATCATATGGATTCCAGGGATGAAAAACCTTTCATCGAAGATGTGACCTGAAATATTTGAGAAGCCAGGATTTTGAAGTAAAGGTATATTTACTATATTTTGACAATAACATGGATCCAAATGAGTTCATCGAGTGACTTTGAACCATGGAATGTGTCTTTTAGTGTTAGGACCTCTCATCGGACGAAATACTGAAACTAGCCGCCAACAAGCTAAAGAAGACTGCCTTATTTTTGTAGCAAAATCTAAGTACCTACACAACATGAGGGAAAAGAAGATCATTACCTGGTCTGAGATGAAATCAGAGATGCAGTGTCTGTACCTAAAAATTCACTTTAGATCGGATGTTCATATACCGACTTCAAAAGTAGAGAGATCACATTATCAGGCGACCATCACATCTTGCAGGCAGGCTTCAACACCCCAGGTTCTTACAGCTAGAGTATATCCAAGGAAACACCCAAGTTGGCCCCGCTTGAGGAGAAACTGATTCAGAGTAGAGAACAAGTTGAGTAAACCACTATTCTTAAAGTTTTCTCTTTTAGAAAGTGTTTAAAGTGCACAGATTGGGCATATTGAAACAGATTGCGCTACCAAAGGATGATATATTTCACCGAGCAAGGAGCAGTTGAAGAAATGAATAATGACACAATAGACACAGTAAAACACAGAAGAGAGCGAGGACACAAAAGTGGAATATCAGTCGCCAGCCAACGAGGAAGAGAATTGATTCTAGTTAAACCTAGGAGAGAGATTCCAGCTACGTTGACAACAAGTATTATGAAAGGGGGTGAGTTTAAGTTAATGGACGTTCATGCAGAGCATGAGATCACATTATCAGGCGACCATCATATCTCGCAGGCAGGCTTCAACCCCAGGTTCTTACAGCTTAAGTATATCCAAGAAACACCCAAGTTGGCCCTGCTCGAGGAGAAACTGATTCAGAGTAGAGAACAAGTTGAGTAAACCACTATTCTTAAAGCTTTCTCTGTTAGAAAGTGTTTAAAGTGCACAGATTGGGCATATTGAAACAGATTGCGCTACCAAAGGATGATATATTTCACCGAGCAAGGAGCAGTTGAAGAAATGAATAATGACACAATAGACACAGTAAAACACAGAAGAGAGCGAGGACACAAAAGTGGAATATCAGTCGCCAGCCAACGAGGAAGAGAATTGATTCTAGTTAAACCTAGGAGAGAGATTCCAGCTACGTTGACAACAAGTATTATGAAAGGGGGTGAGTTTAAGTTAATGGACGTTCATGCAGAGCATGAGATCACATTATCAGGCGACCATCATATCTCGCAGGCAGGCTTCAACCCCAGGTTCTTACAGCTTAAGTATATCCAAGAAACACCCAAGTTGGCCCTGCTCGAGGAGAAACTGATTCAGAGTAGAGAACAAGTTGAGTAAACCACTATTCTTAAAGCTTTCTCTGTTAGAAAGTGTTTAAAGTGCACAGATTGGGCATATTGAAACAGATTGCGCTACCAAAGGATGATATATTTCACCGAGCAAGGAACAGTTGAAGAAATGAATAATGACACAATAGACACAGTAAACACAGAAGAGAGCGAGGACACAAAAGTGGAATATCAGTCGCCAACTAATGAGGAAGAGACAATTGATTCCAGTTAAACCTAGGAGAGAGATTCCAGCTGCGTTGACAACAAGTATTATAAAAGGGGTGAGTCTAAGTTAATGGACGTTCATGCAGACTATGAGTTTGAGAAGTCGGTGTCAGGCATAGGTTAACCCAAGATGAGAGAAATTAAGACTTTTTAAATCTATACACTCCTTGAATTGCAGCTATTGAGGGAGGTTCAATATGTCAGAAATGTGGCTCTTTTGTGCCACACTTGGAAGATTATATGGAGTTATTTGGATATTAGATTTAGGGGCAACTTATCAGTTGTGGCTGCGTTTTGAAAACGCCGCCACAACGTTTGAAAGAAGCTTTCGGGAGGCGTTTTCAAAAATGGTGTTTGGCCGTCTAACTAAACACGGGCTGCGGGTTGAGCCCCGCGGTCCTGCATTTCCTTTCCCATTTGACGGGAGCCCTCTTTGAAAATCTTCTGGTGCTTCTCTACCTCTCTCGTGCGCTTCAACCTCTTACGCCAACTTCATCCTCGTCGACCTGCGAAGTCCAGGACTTTGCCGGAAGGGACATGCGAGGAAACGAGTCCGACAAAGAATCCGCAGAGGAAGGGAAGGCGCTGGGGTCTTCAGTTTTGTCTGAATAACTTCGAAATAGATCCATGAAGAAGTTCAGATGAGGGTTTGAGGTGAAAGGGAAGGGGAATCACTAGGGTTTCGACTACGAGACGGGAAGGGGACGATGGTTTCTAGATTTTTTTAATTTAATTAATTTATAATTAATATATTATCAAATTAATTATAAATATGTAATTAATTATTTATTAATTAATAACAAAAATAAATTACATAATAAATTTAATTATTTTAATAACATTCTAATGATTATAAATTCTTTGATAAATAACTAATTTACAACATTAATTAATGAATATTAAAGTATTGCTTGATATAATTTGTTTAAATAATTTATTATTAATGATTAATTAGTTGGAAAAATATTTAATTATAAGTATGAATAAGAAATAAATTAAACTTAAATATATTTAATTATTAGTATTTTTAAAATCATGAGATTTTTTAAAGGCATGTTTATGAAGTGAGGAATTTATATTTTTTGATAGAGGAATGCTTCTAAGGCTTTTAAGAATTTTGATATACTAAAAATTAGTTGGATAGTTTCTGAAGATTGTTTTCAAACACACAAACCAAACAATTTGACAGCTTATCCAGAACAAGTGCAGAATGATCATTTATCCAGAAACAACTGCAAATCAATTGTTTTTCAAACGCACAAAGAAACAGTTAGACAAGTTATTTTGATAAGATGCAGCTGCCCCAAACAGACTCTTAATTCAGTAGTGTACCCACCCTCAGATGTCCATATTGGAGGGTTGAACCCAAGCTTTGAAATTTGTCTTAGGAGCTTGATAGGGAAGAAAATTTTTCAATGAGATATAGGTCCAATCAGTGAAGAAGAGGTATCTCTTGAGTAGTTGCTAGTAAGAGTTGCGCAGCCTGCCACAAATTTTATCTTAGAATTGATTTCTTTCATGCTTGTTTATCAACTACATTCTGTTGAATACGAGAAGTGGAAGGGGAAAGCTTCTAACTTAGGTGCTTGAGAGTTACCTGACGGAATCTTACATCTATATACAACTCTGGCTCAGGATGTTTCAAAAGAAGATGCACATTTATTCTATCAAGATGTGTTGTGGAATATCAACGCCTACAGAATTGACTTACCAGGAGATTTTATCATTTTTGCCATTTGCAACTAGGCCTACTTGACGACATACTACGAAGAGATAGAAGCTTCGACAAATAAAGTTGAAACTCCCCCAAGCTTGGAAGGTTAATGCAGAGCGAGATGCTTTTTCGTGAACACATACGGATGCGGGAAGTCCAGTCAAGGGGGTGCCATTTCCACGCCGGCACAAATAGCCACGGGAAGTCGCAGCATAATAGGGAACCACTTCCGCTCCCGTGATTTTGGCTCGTCTATACTGAACCAATTGAGACTTGGGAGTGCGACTAGCTTTTTCTCGTGGGTTTGGAGCCTCTTTTCCATATGAGGATCCAATCATATGTATTTAGGGCTTACATATGTGATTTTTTGCTTGGAGGTTTTTAGTTTTATCTTTTCATATATCTGTCATCGGCTTTGTTCTCTTCTTCTAGGGTTGTATTCAAAGACAGAATGTGCTCCAGCTGTAACTCGTTTGAGGTGGCGACTGTCTCTCAAAGTGCAAGTGGTGTTATGGTTGTGGTTCAGTCCTGCAAGGATATTCAACTATGACCTTTCCACTCTGCAACCTACCCTTCATCGCTTTTTTTGTTTTATTAGTTGTCCACCCGAAAACGTCATCTGCATTGTTTTCCTGGAGCCGCCTACCAACTAGCTCCCTCCCACCATGCTTCCATCCCTCATCGCCGCCTTCCAACACCTAACCTGCGCCTCTCCTGCCACTTACTATCCCAATTCACGAAATCCGTTCCCTCGCATCCTAGCTGCTATCCTAGCATTCTCGAACCAGTTCCCTACCACCTACGTGCTGTCCAGCCATGCCAAACAAGAATCTGCTGTTGTTTGTACTGCCATCACTTGCTGCTATGTTGTTCGAGTCATCCATAGTCATTGGCACCCCTCTTCCACAATCCATAAACCCCTTCCTTATCTCGTCTCTATCTCTCCGAGCCCATAACCGTCACCACCACCATCAAGGATCCGTCCTAACACAAGTTTTTGTGTCATTTGTGCTGTATTCCCCTTTCAAATGTTTTGATTGTAACTGCATATTTTCTCTCAGTAATAATATTTGTTTTTTTTATTATGGTTCGGGTTAACTTTAGTATTAGTTACAATCTCCATGACACTCCTAACAAAGTAAAATTCCCTAAATTAGCAAAATAACAATTTATAAATAGTTTGCTCACAGGAAAACCTAATTAGAAATAGCCAAACATTAAAAATAATAGAGGGATAAAAGATATGCTAAAATTTGGAAGTCGATACTCCCCTATTGTTTGAACACGCAATTGTAAGAGCTCATATTTCACGATTTACGAAATTACTGTGNGGGATAAAAGATATGCTAAAATTTGGAAGTCGACACTCCCCTATTGTTTGAACACGCAATTGTAAGAGCTCACATTTCGCGGTTTACGAAATTACTGCAATTGGGATTACAGTAGGCTGATCCCGGGATTGTAGCAGGGAGCTCTTGCTTCACAACACCTATTACATACACACCACTTGCGAAAGGAAGCTGATATACCACTCTTAAAGCAAGAAATCAAATATGTCTGTACNACAGTAGGCTGATCCCGGGATTGTAGCAGGGAGCTCTTGCTTCACAACACCTATTACATACACACCACTTGCAAAAGGAAGCTGATATACCACTCTTAAAGCAAGAAATCAAATATGTCTGTAATACTCAAAATAAATCAAAAGTCTCCAAAAACAAAAGAAACGAGCATGATAAATAGTCACTCAAGCAAGTAACCTACTTAGAAATAAGAAAAGGTAGGAAACAAATTATAAAAAGTAAAAATTTCTGGTGAAACTGATAATGGGCAGCCACTTGCTTCTTTCATTTGTTGGACCTCCCTCGTTTCGTGGTATGACCTTCCACGATCGAATCACTGAAACCACGCGATCGGGATCGTGGGATGCCTGCATGACTCTATGGACGCTTCCACATCAAGCAATTTGACTGCCAANACCACGCGATCGGGATCGTGGGATGCCTGCATGACTCTATGGACGCTTCCACATCAAGCAATTTGACTGCCAGTTATTTATTTATTTATTGTTCAATATGATTATTTTCTTTGCACTTTGNAAATAATTTATTATTAATGATTAATTAGTTGGAAAAATATTTAATTATAAGTATGAATAAGAAATAAATTAAACTTAAATATATTTAATTATTAGTATTTTTAAAATCATGAGATTTTTTAAAGGCATGTTTATGAAGTGAGGAATTTATATTTTTTGATAGAGGAATGCTTCTAAGGCTTTTAAGAATTTTGATATACTAAAAATTAGTTGGATAGTTTCTGAAGATTGTTTTCAAACACACAAACCAAAAAACTAGACAGCTTATCCAGAGCAAGGGCAAAATGATCATTTATCCAGAAACAACTGCAAATCAATTGTTTTTCAAACGCATAAACCAAACAGCCAGACAAATTATCTTGATAAGATGCAGCTGCCCCAAACAGACCCTTAATTCAGTAGTGTACCCACCCTCAGATGTCCATATTGNATTGAAAAATTTTCTTCCCTATCAAGCTTCTAAGACAAATTTCAAAGCTTGGGTTCAACCCTGCAATATGGGAGTGTTTTTTCTGTGCGGACTCCTGACGTAGCTCTACGTGCGGACCAAGTTATTTCTAAGTTATTTTCAGGTTATTTCTGGGTTATTTTTAATAATACTGAAATAACCCAGAAATACCCCAAAAATAAAGATCGCGGGTTATTTTGGTATTATTGAAAATAACCCAGAATAACCTGAAAATAACTTAGAAATAACTTGGTCCGCACGTAGAGCTACGTCAGGAGTCCGCACAGAAAAAACACTCCCATATTGCAGGGTTGAACCCAAGCTTTGAAATTTGTCTTAGAAGCTTGATAGGGAAGAAAATTTTTCAATGAGATATAGGTCCAATCAGTGAAGAAGAGGTATCTCCTGAGTAGTTGCTAGTAAGAGTTGCGCAGCCGGTCACAGATTTTATCTTAGAATTGATTTCTTTCATGCTTGTTTATCAACTACATTCTGCTGAATATGAGAAGTGGAAGGGGAAAGCTTCTAACTTAGGTGCTTGAGAGTTACCTGACGGAATCTTACATCTATATACAACTCTGGCTCAGGATGTTTCAAAAGAAGATGCACATTTATTCTATCAAGATGTGTTGTGGAATATCAACGCCTACAGAATTGACTTACCAGGAGATTTTATCATTTTTGCCATCTGCAACTAGGCTTACTTGACGGCATACTACGAAGAGATAGAAGCTTCGACAAATAAAGTTGAAACTCCCCCAACCTTGGAAGGCTAATGCAGAGCGGGATGCTTTTTCGTGAACACATATGGATGCGGGAAGTCCAGTCAAGGGGGTGCCAATTCCACGCTGGCACAAATAGCCACGGGAAGTCGCAGCATAATAGGGAACCACTTCCGCTCCCGTGATTTTGGCTCGTCTATACTGAACCAATTGAGACTTGGGAGTGCAACTAGCTTTTTCTCGTGGGTTTGGAGCCTCTTTTCCATATGAGGATCCAATCATATGTATTTAGGGCTTACATATGTGATTTTTTGCTTGGAGGTTTTTAGTTTTTGCTTTTCATATATCTGTCATCGGCTTCGTTCTCTTCTTCTAGGGCTGTATTCGAAGACAGAACGTGCTCCAGCTATAACTCGTTTGAGGTGGCGACTGTCTCTCAAAGTGCAAGTGGTGTTATGGTTGTGGTTCAGTCCTGCAAGAATATTCAACTTTGACCTTTCCACTCTGCAACCTACCCTTCATTGCTTTTTTTGNAAAAAAAAAAAAAACAAAAAAAAACCCCTTAGTTTCCTTCCTCTTGTACTTGATTAATGGTTGTATGTGTCTCACTCAAAAGTTGACTTGGCCATGGGCTTTCTACTCCTCTTGGCTGGGTCGGTTGACTTGGCCAAGCAGTTGTTTTGGCTGGCTATGATCGGTCCTTCTTGGACCGGCTCATCTGCAGTTGGAGCGGGCACATCACACTCCCCTCCCAAAGAAGCACATTTTCCTTAAGGTGGAATGATGTAAAATACTTATGGATCACTTCATAAGGTTCCCATATCACTACTTCTGTAAACTACTATGGTAGATCTTTTTACTTAATTAGTAGCTCCTTTTCTCGATCCACTCCTTAGCACACTCTAACCTATAAATGTTCTGGAATCATGCCCATGTCCTCTATCAACGTTGTAGCGACGATGAGGGTGTATGATCCATAATAGTACGTCTTGTTAGTGATCCATGAAAGATTGGATGCAAATTGTAGGCACTGCCTCAATGTGTGTCATAACTTCATAGTGTCCAAAATATCATGGAGAGTGTTTTTCGCTCCCCTTAGCTAATGTCTTCTATCGATAAGGTCATAGCTTCAAATAAATCATATCCTTGTACTCGAATTGTACCTCCCTCCTATGTTCATCTGCCTTCCTCTTCATGATCTTTTTGGTCCTTAGTAGATGTCCCTTGAGCTTCGGTGATGTTCTCTCTCCAATATTGTTCCACACTAGATACCAAGGTGGTACTATGCCCATATTGTATGAGGTGGGGTGGATCCCCCCCATACAAAATCCCAGCATTATGGTACAAAAAATTATACGAACACTCAACTCAAGCAATTCTCTTTGCTCAAAGTTTCAGTATATCTAATACAAAACAATGTTGGTATGTCTCAATACTTTTGTTGGTCACCTCAGTCTGACCAGTTGTCTGGTGATGATATGTTGTGCTCCTCTTTATGACTATTGCTTGTAACCTGAATAGTTTCTTCGAAAAGTAGCTTAGGAACACCTTGTTCTTGTCTGATACAATAGATCCCGAAAGAACATGCAAACGAACCACTTGTCGTATGAACATCGTAGCGAATGAGACAACATTGTAATGGTGTCGTAATTGAATGAAGTGTGCATACTTGCTCAGACGATTCACTACCACCAACATCACTGTAAACCCCTCTGATCGTGACAACTCTTCTATCCATCATCACTTGCTCCCAAACCTTCTCAGGAAAATTTAGTGGTTGCAGTAACCCTTCTGACGCCATAGTTAAATACTTGTGTTGATGTCGCACATCATATCTTACCACAATGTCCTCTACATCTCCTGGATTCCCTACCTAATATAGCTCTGTAGTTAGTCAATTGTATGTCTTCAGTACTCTTGAGTTCCTCCCAATCATGCTGTCATGAAACTCCTGCAACTATTTTAGGATGTACTCGATGCCCTCCTCGGTAGATGTAGTCGATGTATCTTGGATGATTGTTCGGATTATGCAGTAACTTTGCCCTTATATTCCTTAGCCCTTCATTCTGCTCGCTCTCCGACCTTAAGGCTTTCCAATCTATGACCATGGTATTGATAAAGTTGTTAGTTTGGCCTCCTCCAACTTCCTTGATAGCATATCTGAGACTTTTTCTCCAATCCTATCTTATACTGAATCTCAAAATCATATCCAAGTAACTTGGATAACCACCTCTAATGCTCCTCTACCACCATCTTCTACACTNCTTCCTTGATAGCATATCTGAGACTTTTTCTCCAATCCTATCCTATACTGAATCTCAAAATCATATCCAAGTAACTTGGATAACCACCTCTAATGCTTCTCTACCACCATCTTCTACTCTAACAAATACTTCAAGCTCCTCTGATTGGCTCTGACTATAACTATAAAGTGTCACCCCGACAAATATGGCCATCACTTTTGGATGGCCAAGACAATAGCCATCAACTCTCTCGTGTACAAACTTGAGCCCGTTTGTAACTGCGAGCAGCTGGTTTAAATATGTAGTAGGTTGTTGGTCCCGCATGAGGGTGGCTCTCAATGCATACCCCAACACATCCGACTATACCACAAATGGTCCATTGAAGTATGAAAGTGCTAATATCGAAGTACTATTCATGGCCCACTTCAGATGTTCGAAGGCATGTGTTATTGCTTTCCCCTCACATGAAATTGTCTTTCTTAAGTTGCTTCATCAGCGGTCATATTATAGTGTCATATCCTCTCAAGAATTTCCGGTAGTACTTGGTAAGGCCAAGGAATTCTCTCAACTCTTTCAAGCTCATAGGTCAGTTCAACATCGTCTCGATGTTGGACTGATCCACCGCTACCTCTACCTTAGTCATTGCATCCCCTATGTACTTCACCTATGATTTCGCAAGGGAAAATTTCTTCAAGCTGGTGTACAACTGGTGCTCTCTCAGCGTCTCCAAGATTGTCCCCAGGTGTCCCATATGCTCTGTTTTGAAATTCTTCTTAGTTGTCATGACAATAACTCAAATCCTTTCCTATACACCATGATACTCCCTTCTTGAGTCAAGACAAAGAATTTTTCGTGTAGGTCTCCTCGAATGAATCAAACATATTCTAATAAGTAATTCTTAAATTCCTCCAGGAACATATTAGGTATCTTACATCCGTCCACTGAAATCATGCTAAGGTTTTCCCTCCAATCATAACCCTACCTTTGCGAGCTTCTCCTCCCTATTTAACTTATTCATCGCAAAGTATCACTCCACCTAATACATCCTCCTATGTGCATCTTTTCCCTCAAAGATTGACATCATCAACTTTCTAACCCTAGCATCACCATCCCAACTTCATCTCCCTTTGGTGTTTATCCCCCAGTATTTAGAANCTTAAGTTGCTTCATCAGCGGTCATATTATAGTGTCATATCCTCTCAAGAATTTCCGGTAGTACTTGGTAAGACCAAGGAATTCTCTCAACTCTTTCAAGCTCATAGGTCAGTCCAACATCGTCTCGATGTTGGACTGATCCACCGCTACCTCTACCTTAGTCATTACATCCCCCATGTACTTCACCCATGATTTCGCAAGGTAAAATTTCTTCAAGCTGGTGTACAACTGGTGCTCTCTCAGCGTCTCCAAGATTGTCCCCAGGTGTCCCATATGCTCTGTTTTGAAATTCTTCTTAGTCGTCATGACAATAACTCAAATCCTTTCCTATACACCATGATACTCCCTTCTTGAGTCAAGACAAAGAATTTTTCGTGTAGGTCTCCTCGAATGAATCAAACATATTCTAATAAGTAATTCTTAAATTCCTCCAGGAACATATTAGGTATCTTACATCCGTCCACTGAAATCATGCTAAGGTTTTCCCTCCAATCATAACCCTACCTTTGCGAGCTTCTCCTCCCTATTTAACTTATTCATCGCAAAGTATCACTCCACCTAATACATCCTCCTATGTGCGTCTTTTCCCTCAAAGATTGACATCATCAACTTTCTAACCCTAGCATCACCATCCCAACTTCATCTCCCTTTGGTGTTTATCCCCCAGTATTTAGAATGAAACTCTCTCTTTGATCATAGCCATATCCTAATCTGGTTTCTCTCATTTATTCTTCGTGCTCGTTCAGGCCCCTTGCATAGCCCCTTTAAATTTCGGCCCCAGGCCCTCCATCAGAATTCTCTAGTTCACTCCAGTCGGAGTCCTCGAGGGGAAGTTCTTGATGGTTTATGCTTTTCTCCTCATGTTTCTCTCATTCAATCTTATTTGATTTGACTAAGAATTCTTCTGTCAACCCTTGGTTGTGGTTCACAAATTGAGCTGTCGGTGGGGTCTTGGGCTGCATCTCAATAAGCCTTCATATCATCTTCTCCAATCCCACAAATCTTTTTTTCATGTAAGAAAATCTATCATCCACGTAGAAAACCCTTCCTTTTATGGTGGATGTCTTTTCCTCAATCTCGCATTTGTTTTGCCCTGCTTCTCCTTCTGATCTCCCTTCCAATGTGTTTACTTTTTTTGTTGTCATCTCTCCAAGATCTTGCTTTGATACCAATTTAATATGATATGGAGCCAAAATCAACGAGTAACTTGCGGTAGATATGTGGGAAAACCAAGATAAACTAATTTGATTAATATCAAAGCAAACAAACATGATACAATTGGTGATCTACAGTTCGAGAGTTAGATCCTTTCTCCACAAATCCTAGACGCCTCTAAGAACCCAAAGATAAAAGAAAAACTACAGCAAATCAAAAATTAAAGCAAAGCCTAGCTAATTAGCCCTAATAAATACTTCACAAGGTCCATTCAAAATTTCCCCCAAAACTCCTTTATTCCCCTCTTGTACGTGATTAACGACTGTGTGGGACCCACATAAAAGCTATAATCGTCTTTAGCAGCCCCCGGGGCTTCNAGATCCTTTCTCCACAAATCCTAGACGCCTCTAAGAACCCAAAGATAAAAGAAAAACTGCAGCAAATCAAAACTTAAAGCAAAGCCTAGCTAATTAACCCTAATAAATACTCCACAAGGTCCATTCAAAATTTCCCCCAAAACTCCTTTATTCCCCTCCTCTTGTATGTGATTAACGACTGTGTGGGACCCACACAAAAGCTATAATCGTCTTTAGCAGCCCCCAGGGCTTTTGCCTCTCTAGGCTGGGCCAACTGACTTAGCCAGGCCGGCTGGTCTGGTTGGCTCTGACCGGTCCAGGCCAGTCTTTCCCAGGACCGGCTCGTCTGCAGCATGATCAGGCACATCACATTGTTGATTTTTTAACATAAAATGTTTATATGTTATATTAATAATCTTTTTTTTAGAGAAAGTCGGTGGTCTAGATATATATATATATATACATATATATATTAAGAGAGATGTATTGTTTTTTATGACAAGCTCGGGTGCGTGGATGAACCAAGAACGGGAACATAGTTGATGAACGTAAGGTGGGAACATATGGCTAGGACTGGAGTTNATATATATATTAAGAGAGATGTATTGTTTTTTATGACAAGCTCGGGTGCGTGGATGAACCAAGAACGGCAACATAGTCGATGAACGTAAGGTGGGAACATATGGCTAGGACTGGAGTTTTGATTTTCATGTTAATAAATGNATATATATATTAAGAGAGATGTATTGTTTTTTATGACAAGCTCGGGTGCGTGGATGAACCAAGAACGGGAACCTNTCTTGTATGTGATTAACGACTGTGTGGGACCCACACAAAAGCTATAATCGTCTTTAGCAGCCCCCAGGGCTTTTGCCTCTCTAGGCTGGGCCAACTGACTTAGCCAGGCCGGCTGGTCTGGTTGGCTCTGACCGGTCCAGACCAGTCTTTCCCAGGACCGANTGTGTTATTGCTTTCCCCTCACATGAAATTGTCTTTCTTAAGTTGCTTCATCAGCGGTCATATTATAGTGCCATATCCTCTCAAGAATTTCCGGTAGTACTTGGTAAGGCCAAGAAATTCTCTCAACTCTTTCAAGCTCATAGGTCAGTCCAACATCGTCTCGATGTTGGACTGATCCACCGCTACCTCTACCTTAGCCATTACATCCCCTATGTACTTCACCTATGATTTCGCAAGGGAAAATTTCTTCAAGCTGATGTACAACTGGTGCTCTCTCAGCGTCTCCAAGATTGTCCCCAGGTTTCCGATATGCTCTGTTTTGAAATTCTTCTTAGTCGTCATTACAATAACTCAAATCCTTTCTTATACACCATGATACTCCCTTCTTGAGTCAAGACAAAGAATTTTTCGTGTAGGTCTCCTCGAATGAATCAAACATATTCTAACAAGTAATTCTTAAATTCCTCCAGGAACATATTAGGTATCTTACATTCGTCCACTGAAATCATGCTAAGGTTTTCCCTCCAATCATAACCCTACCTTTGTGAGCTTCTCCTCCCTATTTAGCTTATTCATCGCAAAGTATCACTCCACCTAATACATCCTCCTATGTGCGTCTTTTCCCTCAAAGATTGACATCATCACCATCCCAACTTCATCTCCCTCTGGTGTTTATCCCTCAGTATTTAGGGTGAAACTCTCTCTTTGATCATAGCCATATCCTAATCTGGTTTCTCTCATTTATTCTTCGTGCTCGTTCAGGCCCCTTGCATAGCCCCTCTAAATTTCGGCCCCAGGCCCTCCATCAGAATTCTCTAGTTCACTCCAGTCGGAGTCCTCGAGGGGAAGTTCTTGATGGTTTATGCTTTTCTCCTCATGTTTCTCTCATTCAATCTTATTTGATTTGACTAAGAATTCTTCTGTCAACCCTTGGTTGTGGTTCACAAATTGAGCTGT
>JXCR01142356.1:191688-204692 GCA_002079205.1 Phalaenopsis hybrid cultivar | reverse complement strand
GGGGGGGGGTCCTCAGGTGCAACAAACACCTTCTGTCTGGTAGTATTCTCCTCAGGTGGAACTAAAATTTCCACACCAGTGGGGTTAGACCCATCCTTGTTCACTTGAACCTTAGATTTCATATCAGGATGAAATTTGTGGCATTTAGCAAGGATATGACTAAACATCTTATAGTGGGTACAATATGGGGGGGTTTGTTTTCAATGACGATTTGTTGCCAATATCCATTATGGGTTGTGCCCAGCCAGACTTCAGTAAACATCAGGTAAAGTAATATCCTTTTCCACAAGTATTCTGGCTATCGAGGGTTTGCTTAGGTTGAAAGTAGGCAGATCTAGTTTCAAAGATCCCCAAGAATGGCTCTAAGTGAACCTGATGGTGAAAAAAATGTAGCTTGAAACCAGGTAAACTAAACCATACCGGTACAGTGGAAGTTTCATGATTTGGATCGAAATTAGGAGACCATATGAGTAACTTCATTGATTTGCCTTCGATATTAAGATATTTCTTGGTGAAAATTCTGTTGTAGTCTTCAACCACTGTTAGTTGGATCAACACATGTCTCATATCCATGAGTTCCACTTTTCACTTGTCTACTAGCTTAAGATCATCAATACTTTTTCTGATAACATCCATAGGAGGGTGTCCCCACTCAAATTTTTCAATAAGTGCAAACTTGAATTTTTCCGTCAGGATAGAAATTTCTAATTATGAGAAAAAGATTGTTGATTTTTCACATTTCCTACTTTTCTTCTTAATAAAAGGACAATCATCTGTTCCCTCACGAGATTCCTTATAACTTGAGGGGAATCTCACTGCGGACCCCACCTGAGGGTTACCCACCACGTGGGCAAATAAGACTTTGTCTGGCTCAACCAAACAAGGAGACGCCATCACAGCAAGGAGAGTTGTCGACATTGAGCTACAGTGAAGAACAGTGAATGACGAGCGGCTCTGTCGCAGATGCCAGAGGCAAAGCCGAGCAGACGACCCGTCGAGCGGCTATGTTAGAAGCGAATGCGTTGAGCGGCTCTGTCAGAAGCGAACGCGTCATCGTCGAGATGCAGAAGAATGCCGACGAGCGCAAGCTGACGAAGGAGAAAGGAGCGGAAGCTTTGAGCGACAGAATCAATGGTGATCGCTATTCGAAACCCTAGCAGAGCAGTCGTCCGCCATATATATATTTATATTTTGATTAGAAATAAAATATATATGAATTTATATATTTGTATATATAAATTTATATATTCATGCATTTTGGACTAGTACTTTCCCGACATTAAAAAATTAGTTGAGATTGGGTCTATTAATTTCTCGAATCGAAGTTACTGAGCNTTGGGTGGTATAAATGTAAAAGGTAAAGTTTGGGTGCTAGATGTGTAATTTCATTGGAATTGAGTGATATGCCTGTAAGAGTTAAATAAAATGTCATTCTTCTTTTCGTGCTTCTCCTGTTTATGTAACAATATTTGGTTGCTTTCCTAGGGTCTTACTCTATGCTGAACCAATGATTTTCCGAAAAGATCCCTAATACTGCTCAAACATACATTTTTCAAGTAGCTTTTGGTAGGACAGAGTTCAGATGAAAGATCAAAGATTCGTTGAAAATTAGATCAGCTTTTGATTCATATCTAGTTTAGCCAAGGGCTCGGTTCAGACTTGATTTGAGTTGAGCCTGTATCGGATCAAGCTACATCAAAATTGGATAAAAAAATCTTCGTGTTATATATATATATATATATATATGAAAAGCCCAAGGGCTTAAAGATAAAGATACAGATAGGTTTGTATGGGTGGGCCTAAAGACCCAACCCACACGGTACAACACACACCAAAAAATGGAAAATATGGGTACATATAGAAATAAAAAGAAACCTAAAAACCACCCGGACGCTGAGAAAGTGTGTGTCATCCCAATCTAGTCTTGTCTCTGGCTCTAGTTTTCGGTAGGGATCCAACTAAGATTAGTAAGGTGTTGACCATTACCCGTAGTAACCAAAGTATCATCCATAAGACTCCCGAGCTCTTGTAGATCNGGTTTGTATGGGTGGGCCTAAAGACCCAACCCACACGGTACAACACACACCAAAAAATGGAAAATATGGGTATATATAGAAATAAAAAGAAACCTAAAAACCACCCGGACGCTGAGAAAGTGTGGGTCATCCCAATCTAGTCTTGTCTTTGGCTCTAGTTTTCGGTAGGGATCCAGCTAAGATTAGTAAGGTGTTGACCATTACCCGTAGTAACCAAAGTATCATCCATAAAACTCCTGAGCTCTTGTAGATCTCCATTCTTCTTCTTCCTCTCTGAAGTGTAAACCTGTCATTCATTCTCCGAAAAATCCGCCTGATGGGGTAGAGATGAAGTAGAATGTTACTAACAGTAATACCCACAATAGGTTCTACAATATGTGAAGTATGAGTTGCCGCTACACCGGATACTTCTTGAAGAAATGGAGCTGCGAGGCTCTCCTGATTATCAGTCTGAACACTATCATTTATATGTAATAGTTCATCAGTATTGTTTTGTATGGAGTTTGTAGGTGTCAGCATCACATCACTCGCAGTAACAACAACATCAGTGTCATTGGGGGGGGTCCTCAGGTGCAACAGACACCTTCTGTCTGGTAGTATCCTCCTCAGGTGGAACTAAAATTTCCACACCAGTGGGGTTAGACCCATCATTGTTCACTTGAACCTTAGATTTCATATTAGGATGAAATTTGTGGCATTTAGCAAGGATATGACTAAACATCTTACAGTGGGTACAATATGGGGGGGGTTGTGTTCAATGACGATTTGTTGCCAATATCCATTATGGGTTGTGCCCAGCCAGACTTCAGTAACATCAGGTAAAGTAATATCCTTTTCCACAAGTATTCTTGCCACCGAGGGTTTGCTTATGTTGAAAGTAGGCAGATCTAGTTTCAAAGATCCCCAAGAATGACCCTAATAGAGTAATGAACCTGATGGTGAAAAAAATGTAGCTTGAAACCAGGTAAACTAAACCATACCGGTACAGTGGAAGTTTAATGATTTGGATCGAAATTAGGTGACCATATGAGTAACTTCATTGATTTGCCTTCGATATTAAGATATTTCTTGGTGAAAATTTTGTTGTAGTCTTCAACCACTGTTAGTTGGATCAACACATGTCTCCTATCCATGAGTCCCACTTTTCACTTGTCTACTAGCTTAAGAACATCAACACTCTTTCTGATAACATCCATAGGAGGGTGTCCCCACTCAAATTTTTCAATAAGAGCAAACTTGAATTTTTCCGTCAGGGTAGAAATTTCTAACTCTGAGAAAAAGATTGCTGATTTTTCACATTTCTTACTTTCTTTCTTAATAAAAGGACAATCATCTGTGCCCTCACGAGATTCCTTATAACTTGAGGGGAATCTCACTGCGGACCCCACCTGAGGGTTACCCACCACGTGGGCAAATAAGACTTTGTCTGGCTCAACCAAACAAGGAGGCGCCATCAGAGCAAGGAGAGCTGTCGGCATTGAGCTACAGTGAAGAACAGTGAATGACGAGCGGCTCTGTCGCAGACGCCAGAGGCAGAGCCGAGCAGACGACCCTTCGAGCGGCTATGTTAGAAGCGAACGCGTTAAGCGGCTCTGTTAGAAGCGAACGCGTCATCGTCGAGATGCAGAAGAACGCCGACGAGCGCGAGCCGACGAAGGAGAAAGGAGCGGAAGCTTCAAGCGACAGAATCAATGGTGATCGCCATTTGAAACCCTAGCAGAGCAGTCGTCCGCCATATATATATATTTATATTTTGATTAGAAATAAAATATATATGAGTTTATGTATTTGTATATATAAATCTATATATTCATGCATTTTGGACTAGAACTTTCCCGACATTAAAAAATTAGTTGAGATTGGGTCTATTAATTTCTCGAATCGAAGTTAATGAGCCATATTATAACCAAACTTTACTTGTCTGAAAACAGATCTAATGACTTCCGAGAAAAATTTTTGCTAGGGTTGGACTGGCTCGAGATTGGATTGTTGACAGCCCTAGCTATACCTAATTTTCTTTTGCAGTATTTGTAATTTATCATGGTTTTCCTGTCTTTGAAGCTGACAATTGTGTATGCTTTTTTAGTACTACCTTTTGTTAGCCTAAACTGCATTACAATTTTTTTCCGAATTTGAAGTACTTTTTTTTCTGTGATTTTGCATCTCTGAGGTTGTTGGAAGCCTTGAATTTCTTAAAACCGTACTTTTGCCTCCTGATTACAATTTTTGGCCTATTTATGTTTTTTTTTGGGTTGTCCCGTTTTCTCTTTTATGCTTTCTGTTCTTTTATCATTTCTTTTTAATTATTTCCTATATATGTGTTGTATTAGGGTTTGGAAGTCAGCTTTTGCTTGGTTTTCTGTAGGACATCCTTTGATGTTCTGATTTCTCCATTTTAGGGCTGGTATTCAATGGCAAGAAGGTGCTATGGCTGTAACTCATCTTTAGGTGGTGTGTAACTCTATTGTTCGTACTCCCCACAACCGTTCCCCTTGCACATACTTCCCTTTTCCTTGCAGTCGCCTAGGACAGCAGTCTTGCTGTCTTTTGCCTGCAGAGCAGCCACCCAACCACCTATTTCCCTCGCTCCAGCCTCTCCCTCGATGCGTCCACCTGGAACAACACTCCCTGCTGTTCTTCCCTCAGTCCAGCCCACTTTTTTCTTTACAGCCGCCTAGGACAGCAAGTGGTTGTGTCTTCACTGTTGTTTTTCCACTGATTTCCAGCCAGCCAAACCCACTTCTTCCCACTGCAGCCAACTGCAACTTGCCCTTCCTCATACAGCTATCCACCGCCTTGCGACCCTGCTCTTGTTGTCCACTCACCAAATCCTACCACCGCTTTTGGATACAGTTTAGTTGCATTTATTTTTGTTTGTCATTGCATTTCACTATCAATTGTGTTTGGTTGTAATCACATATTTGTTTTTAGTAATAATATTTGTTTTTCTATTATTTTTTAGTTGATTCTGTATCATTTGCTATCAGAGCTAGCACAACCCTAATCTTACCCTAGGGTTCCTAGCATTCACTACTATTGAACTGTACATATATCTAAAATTTTTCTTTCTCATCCTACAACACCCCTACCCACGCCCTGCTGCCACAGAAATAATTGCCAGAACTAGATGGGGAATTTACTATGGGAGAGTTAGAGTGAAAGCTCTGTCGAGTGCTACGACTTGATTACACGAGTAATGGATCCATGGAAAGGACACCAGTAAGCATGATAACGAGATCTGAAGAGGAGTGAGAGTGGAACACGTGAATCTCTTCCATAGGTCTGATTTCAACGGAGAAGAAGACATGCCACGACACTTTCGGATACAGTATCAGAGGGGGTTGAGAGATAAAGTGCCTCTTAGAAAATACAATGATGAAGTGTGTGTTTGAGGATATAGAGACAGAGTGCCTGTTGGGGGTACCAAGTCGTAGGAGTGAGAAAGGGAAACATCGGATTTCGAGGGGAGGATGAATACAAATAATTTCATAGAGTGGTTGCAGGCCATCAAGAGGGTCTTTGAATACAAAGAGATTTCAGATGATCCGTAAGTTAAAATAGGGATATCAAGCTGAAGAAGAGCACCTCGTTGTGGTGGGAGAATCTAAAGAGGGAGAGAAATAGAGAATTACATAGCAAGATCACTACATGGGAGAAGATATAGAGAGAGTTGCAGCTATATACACCCCCCGCAGCCCGCTCACCACTAACATCTAAATCTTTTCTTGAGGCTCCACTACTTGCAACAGAGGAAGCTATCAGTGGAGTACACCGCGGAGTTTGTGCTGGAGCCAGAGAAGCACACGATAGCCAATTATTTGGGAGGCTTGCATCCTTCGATCGTCAACGTTTTTAGCTAGTCTTACTGGTCCTTTTTTTGACGTTCAGACCCACCGCCACTCAGATAGCCACCCAAAGTTGGAAACATCAGTAGGAGCACACGTAATATAGTTGAGAAGTTTGGTTAGGAAAATAGAGCTACCCAAAGTGAGAAGCATGAGAAGAGCAGTACCCCCACTACCGCCCCAACAAATAAATGTTTCAGACGTCATAGTTTTAGATACATCACTTCCATATGCCCGAAAAGCCGAGTTTTTCTTTCACTGAGAAGGGTGTAGTGGAGGAAGTGAGCAACGGAGAGACAACTGAAGAACAAGGTGAGTACTAGCTTCCATCGAATGAGGGCGAGATGCTAGTGTTACGATACGTTCTTCAGATTAAGGCTATGAGGGAGCAGCAGTGGCTTCACCACAACATATTCTACACCCATTGCATTATAAAGGAAAATATGTGCAGTTTTATCATTGATGAATGAAGCATAAAAAATGTGGCGTCTACACATATGTTGGACGAGTTGAGTCTCATGACTCAAAAACACTCCCAGTCGTACTCCTTGACATGATTGAGGAAGAAGAATAAAATCAACTTTGACAGGAAGTGCCCCATGGAGTTTTTGATTAGGAGATAGTTGCAGGATTAGGTTTGGTGTAACATGGTGTCCCTGGATTTGTGTCACATGTTGAAGAGTTCTTGGCAGTTTGATAGTTAGCATCGGCATGACTGGTACATGAACACCTACTCATTCACCACTGATGAAAAGTGTATTGTTCTTTTACCTTCGATGAAGTTTGAGATTATAGGTGTTCTTGACAACGGATAAGCGCTAGCGAGATCAATTTTGGTGATGACAGACGATGGTAGGATTGAGGCGCCGATTCTAGAGACGGGGCATTCACTATAAAGAAAATTTTATGACATTATGATCAATACCTTACCACTATGCCCATCACCATTTGGGAAGGTCACGCTACCCTATCTTCAGATTAGCTTGAGCCAACCTTGGGTTACTTTTGGAAGATTCGGCAAAATATACGTGATAGAAGTCCTAGTTCAATTTAGTGGGCTAACCAAAGAAAATTGGACTGATATGGATGTATGCTCACAAGCAGAGGACTCTTCTCAGGTGTTTTTTGGGGACAATACAAATGCTAGTGAGATCCAGGTGCTTCTCAGACCGCAATCGAAAAGCCTTCAATCCCAGAAGGTCACAACAGCTCAACCACCTTCAACATGGTCGGTTAGACGTTATACTATGAGGAGACAAGCTTCAACGAATGAGGTTGAAGCTCTCTAGACCCAAGGAGACTTATGCAGGAGTGCTCTCACTTAGAATGTGAGATGCGAGCTTGCCCGTGACAGGAAACGGACCGAAATAATTTCATTTTCTTTTTTTATGCTTTCTTTTCTATTATCTTCCATTTTTTTTAGTCATTATTTATATATTTTTTGCATTAGGGTTTGGAAGTCGATTTTTGTTTGGTTTTCTGTCAGGGCTGTCGTCGGCGTTTCANCAGGGCTATCGTCAGCGTTTCGATTTCTCCCTTCTAGAGTTGTTTCCAAATGAGAGAAGGTGTTCCGACTTTAACTTGTTCTGACATTATACTAAGGAGACATGCTTCGACGAATGAGATTGAAACTCTTCAGAACCTAGGAGACTGATGCAAAAGCGCTCTCCCTTTGAATGCGAGATGCGAGCTTGCCTGTGATAGAGGACGGGTCAAAATAATCTCATTTTTTATTTTTTATGCTTTCTTTTCTATTATCCTTCATTTTTTTTAGTCATTTCTTATATATGTTTTGTATTAGGGTTTCGAATTCAGTTTTTGTTTGGTTTTTTGTCAGGGCTGCCGTCGGTGTTCCGATTTCTCCCTTCTAGAGTTGTTTTTAAAAGAGAGATGTTTTGGCTTTAACTTATTCTGAGGTGGTGTGTCTCTCCCATTTTCTTACTCCATTGAACCCTTCCCCCCATATTCTTCCCTTTTCCTCGCTGCAGTCGCCCGGAACAGCAACCTTACTTGTTTGTTCCTGCAGGCCAACCCCCAATCACTTATTTCTCTCATTTTCCAGCCGCCTCTCCTCCCAGAACAACACTTGTGGCTATTCTTCCCGCAGTCAAGGCCACTCTTTACAGCCGCCTGGGACAGCAAGTGGCTGAGTCCTCGTTGTTGCTTCTCCGCTGATTTCAGCCAGCCAATCCCAACTTTTTCCATTGCAGCCAACCACAACTTCTACTTCCTCCTCTTACAACCATCCGCCACCTCGCCACCCTCCACTCGTGCACTCACCAAATCCTATCACCACCTTGGATACAGTTTAGTCACGGTTGCTTGTGTTTTTCATTGTATTTCACTTTCAAGTTTGTTTAGTTGTAAGCGCATATCTGCTGTCTGTGATATTATTTATTTTTTCTATTTTTATAATTTTAGTATTAGTTTTGGTCCCAATGAATTTTTTTTACTAGAGATTTTCATGTTTTGTTTTTGCATTTTCACTCTTTTTTTACAAATGAAAAAAATATTGTAGTCTCTGTTACAATATTCTTTAAAATTGTTGTTCTTCTACCATATATCTTTATTTTGAAGTGGCTATATGAAAGGGCCTATTATTTATTTATTTAGTTAATTTCTTAAGTCTTTATTTTTGTTCTCTTAGTTAAATCAACTTATTTTTTAAAATATTCAAAATATTTTTAAAAATAACTACCACTGTTGCAAGCCGTCCTGTTGCTTTCCGACGCCGACCCCTAAACCCTGAATCCTATCACTCTATTACCCTAAACCCTATACCCTGAACTCTAAACGTTAAACTCTAAACCCTATTTATCTATCAATGATAAATATCACCTGAAGAGCGAAATACAGGCGGAGCTTCATTTGACTCTTAGAGGAAAATTACCATCTCAAAACGAGATGCAGTCGAAGTGCCACTCGTCTTTGGATACAACTCAAAACAAAAAAAAAAATGTGATGCAGATGGCTATCTTGACAAAACTGCACTAAAAAACAGAACCTCGAACATCAAGAACACACATATATAACCCCCAGATAACTATAAGTGGTTCTCTTATCTTGAAAGAGGTGATACTTCCCTTTGGAAGAGCCTACTGGCTCTCTCTGTCTTCTGCTTCGCTCCGGGTATAAAGCGACGCGACTCATGTATCTCGCATCTGCTTTTGGACCCCGCTTCAATTTTATTCAAATCAAAACATAAATAAATCAAAATCAAAATAATTAAAAAAAAACAATAGTGATGCTGGTCTCTAAAGCTTTTCCTGTTGTTTTTGGAGGTTTTTTTTTTCTTTTTTTATTACTTTCCCAACATTTTAAATATTATTTAAAACTACTTTCCTTCTACCACTCATCACCATGTCCTTAAAAATCATTCATAGATCTACTTCTCTCTCCCTCACACTTTGCTTTCAAAATCTAATTTTTCTGCTATTTATTGCAGCCGTTGATGAGAGAACTGGAAGAAATGGACAAGGTGAACTCTCATCTCTCCGTTTCTGTTGAGGAAGTAACAGAGGCCCACCGACAGAAAGCTGAGGTAATTTAACCCCTTAATAAAATTTTTTATGTTCAAAAAACTATTTTATTGAAACAAATTATTAGCAGCGTGATTCATTGTCCCCCTTATACAATATATTCTTATAGCATATTAAAAAAAAAACGGGGGCATTTACATACATGCCACCCAATTCCCATGTACNCCGTTTCTGTTGAGGAAGTAACAGAGGCCCACCGACAGAAAGCTGAGGTAATTTAACCCCTTAATAAATTTTTTTATGTTCAAAAAACTATTTTATTGAAACAAATTATTAGCTGCGTGATTCATTGTCCCCCTTATACAAGATACATATTAAAAAAAAACGGGGGCATTTACATACATGCCACTCAATTCCCATGTATTTACATATCTACCCCTGAACTTTACTTTTTTGCATTTATACCTTCCCAATATTTCATATCACATAAAAACAATATCATTATTTTAACTTTTAGAAGTGAAATACACATTTTCATTCATCGGTNTGAACTTTGCTTTTTTGCATTTATACCTTCCCAATCTTTCATATCACATAAAAACAATATCATTATTTTAACATTTAGAAGTGAAATACACATTTTCATTCATCGGTAAGGCGACGAATATGTAAAACTTTAAGTTTTAAGTGTATCTATGTAAATACATAAGAATTGAGTGGTAGCCTGGTAGGCACGTAAATCCTCCTAAAAAAACATAAAGCCGACAACCACGTGAATCATTGTCTCCTGCATAACACAACTGCCATTACTATAATGCTAATGCTGGATGCCCCTCCAATAGAAATTTAGGGTTACCAATTATGCTCGAAATTCAAAGCTCATTAGATGATCCCTAGTTGAATCTTTCTCTCTCTCTCTCTATTCTCATTTTACAATACTTTATTCATTTAAATCAAGGAAGATTTACATACATACCACTCAATTATTCTTATGTATTTACATATCTAACACCTAGCTTCAATNCACAACTGCCATTACTATAATGCTAATGCTGGATGCCCCTCCAATAGAAATTTAGGGTTACCAATTATGCTCCAAATTCAAAGCTCATTAGATGATCCCTAGTTGAATCTCTCTCTCTCTCTCTCTTTTTCTATTCACATTTTACAGTACTTTATTCATTTAAATCAAGGAAGATTTACATACATACCACTCAATTATTCTTATATATTTACATATCTAACACCTAGCTTCAATTTTTTACAAAAATGTCTCCGTACATATGCATGGAAAGAAGTATTTCACTTTTTAAAAGTTGAAATACTGGTATTTTTTATGTGATGTGAAAGAATTGGGTGGTATATATATATATATNAGAAGTATTTCACTTTTTAAAAGTTGAAATGCTGGTATTTTTTATGTGATGTGAAAGAATTGGGTGGTATATGTATATATAAAAATAAAGTTTAGGTGTTGGATATGTAAAATATATGTAGGAATTGGGTAGAATTGCCAAAGGTGGATCTAGTTCAAATACTTGTTATGACTAGCTCGAAATTATATCATTTTAACTCGATTTATATGATATAGTTTCACACAATTATGTACATGTTATTTCATAAGAATTATGTAGGAATTTTACATAAATACAAAATAATTCTCATGTATTTACATATCTAACATTCAAAAGCATGAGAGTTTGATCTGAAAATATGAAAGTTAAGGCGTGCGAGATGTGAATACATAAAAATTGCGTGCTATTTACATAAAAGCCCCCGAGAAAAAAAAAACAAATAATTCAAACTTATTATTATTATTATTTAAATTTGTTTTTGCTATTGTAGATTGTGAAGCATCACCCGCATGAGGTGGGATGGGAAAGGCAGGTATTTGTTGATTTCTTCTGCAATCCTGATCGGCTCAGGAATCGTGTGAAGGAACTCACCGCTCGCGCTAAGGTTTTGCAAAAATAATTTCTGCTTTTACATTTTGAACTATCGTAACCTTTTCTTGTGTCTGATTCTATATTTATATCTGTTCCGATTGCTACAATCCTCCTCATTCAATCATAACATCAAAAATTACGCGCTAGGATATGACTAAAGTGATTTTATATTTGATTATTGTGTAAAAATATGTTTTTTTTATGCATTTGCACGAGGCATATATAATATATTAAATAATTACAGTCTTATGTCAGATTAATTACTAAAAATTCTTAATATTTTGTAATTCTTATCAAACAATGTAAGGTAGCCGGTCCTTTCAACTTTCAAAAAATTAAAAGAAAAAAAAAATATTTAGCACATGTTTAAAAAAAATTGTTTGAATTTATTTTTTTTTTCTTTTAATTTTTAGCTGTTTCTATCATTCGAGCAAGTGGTGTCATGTCTCCTTTTTTAATTTCAATAATGCTAGTGGTCATTTACATATATACCTCTAGGGGTGTAAGGAGGCGAACACGAGCGAGCCATGCTCAGCTCGTGTTCGGCTCGTTTGCTTAACGAGCCAAATACGAGCTGTTCACGAGCTCTTTTAATAACCCTAATCATGTAGTCATAAGACATAAGACAATAAGAGTTTGAGCAAGATTTAAAAATTATTATTTATATTAAAACATCATTTGAATCTAATTTAATAATTTTTATTCTATTTTCTTAATCAATATTTTAATTGATTATAAATATTTGTAGCCTTGTAGTTAATAAGATTTTTCTAAAATACTACTTAATATATGTGTGTATATATATATTGATGAGTAGTATTTGGAACCAAAATGAGCAGAACACGAACAAAAACATCTTAGTTCGTGTTCTGTTCGTTTACTTATCGAACGAAATTAACGAGCCGAACACGAGCTATTCGCGACGACGAGCCGTTTTGACAGCCCTATATACAACACAATATATATGTACCATATATCAAAAATCTATTTTTTTCTTTTTACATTTAAGCCATATATCTTTTATATCCCATTAAAAAATCGCAATTTTAATTTTTAAAAAGTGATGCATGTTTTCACGAGGAAAATGGTAGATATGAAAAAATTGATGTTTAGGTGTATGTAAATAAATAGGAATTAAGTAGTATGTATGTAAATCTTTCTAATGATGATAATAATAACAACAGCCTCTAGAACAAAATCTTGCAGATACTAGAAAAAATAAGGGGAAAAAATCATAATATTTAGACCTTTTTTGATAATGAATATTTTTTTAAAAAAAATTGAGATCAATTTTGATTGATTTTATTTTTTTAATTGTATTCCCCAGAAAATAAGTTAGCTAATTTAAGGTTCATTCTAACTTAAATATTGTTATTAATTTAATGCCAAAATAATAAAATTATCAAAATCAAAGAATTTAACTCGAGGTAAACAAGACTAATATTTAGGCTTAGATTGATTTTAATGTAAATTTATTGGTATCAAAGTACTATGGAATTATATGTATTAGTCTAATTAAGTTCTATGATTTTCTTTTTTTTTTTTCTATTAATTTAACTGAAAAAAATATATATATTACCTTCCATCAAAATCAATCTAAATGTAAGTCCCTGCCAAATAAATACAGCGTTTTTATGACCTTAAATCAATATACTTGCATCATCATCATCATCTCTCTCTCTCTCTCTCTCTCTCTCT
>JXCR01142356.1:165405-189202 GCA_002079205.1 Phalaenopsis hybrid cultivar | reverse complement strand
ATGAATAGGAGGAGTGGTTTACAGGGGAGGAGGACGGAGACGAATGGTATCGCCGGTGGCGGCGGAATATATGTGAAAGTTAGTATGGATGGCGCTCCGTACTTGAGAAAGATTGATCTGAAGGTTTATAGAAGTTATGAGGAGCTTAGAAAGGCGTTGGAAGATATGTTCAAGTGCTTCACCTCCGGTAAGAAAGGGCGGAATTAACTTATACCTATTTGTAGTGATGGATCAAGAATACATAAAATCATGGTGGTTAATTTCTAATTTTGATTATTCAGGGGATTTTCTTCCGGCGTCCATCGGAGGTCGCGGATCGAGTTTTGCAATTGCTTATGAGGACAAGGATGGGGATTGGATGCTGGTTGGAGATGTTCCATGGAGGTAAGGAGCACTATGAAAACATTTAGAGTTCTAATATTTTAGTATCAAAGAAAGCTATGAAAAAAGCAAAGATTAGATCAACAAAAATTATGCAATAAAACTTGAATTATTATATGATCTTGTGAAAAAAAATAAAAAAGAAATGATCTCAGCTTAATTTCCCTAAATTTATGTTTATTTCAGGATGTTTATTTCTTCTTGCAAGAGGTTGAGGATAATGAGAGGATCTGAAGCCAAAGGGTTGGGGTCAATTCATGAATGATTTTAAGTTTTTTTTTTTTTTTTATAAATTTTGCTTGGGAAATTCGAGTTGTATAAATAGATGATTATGGATCATTCATCAGTTATATATAATTTAAAATTACAGAAAAGAACGCATCAATTGCTTTTTTTTTTATGATTTAAATTTTTTTTTTTGAAAGCTAGTTATAATATGTGAGCTTAAAGGGCCTTTNGGTTGAGGATAATGAGAGGATCTGAAGCCAAAGGGTTGGGGTCAATTCATGAATGATTTTAAGTTTTTTTTTATAAATTTTGCTTGGGAAATTCGAGTTGTATAAATAGATGATTATGGATCATTCATCAGTTATATATAATTTAAAATTACAGAAAAGAAGTCATCAATTGCTTTTCTCTTATGATTTAATTTTATTTTTTTGAAAGCTAGTTATAATATGTGAGCTTAAAGGGCCTTCTGATGTTAAGGATTTGCCTTGGCTGTACTATGGATTTGATCTTTTCTATGCTATTTGAATTTTTTTTAATGAAATTTTAGATAAATAAATAAATAAATATTGATGAAATCAAAGTAAATTGAATGGAGCTCTAATATTCTTGTTATTTATTAGCAAATTATTATGTATGTAAAAAAGAAAATTTAAGTGTATGATAGATAAATCTATAAAAAAATTAGGTGCTATGTATGTAATTTTCCCTTTAGATTTATGAATGCATCCGACAGCAGACATGTGATGCACATGATCCTGCATATTTTTGGTAGCAGAATATAAAGGAGCCTAACTATAGTCATTTATATATATATTTTTTAGAATCATTATATAGAGTGATAATAATAGCAATAATTCTCTTCTGAGATAGATCGTTAATTATAGATTTAGGAATGCCTCGTTCAAAAATATATATTCAGTATATATAATTCAAAATAAAAGAAATATTCCCTATGACAAAATAATCCCCGAGGGGTGTGAAGCTCAGCTCATCTGTCAAATTATGAGATTGAGTCAAGCTTGAATGGCGAGCTTGAGCCCGGCTCGTAGTGGTAGCGGCCGTCTGGAAAATGCAAATAAATGATTAGAAGTAAACAATTCGAGCTGGCTCGTAAGTTAACAATCCGAGCTAGGACGAGCATATAGCTAGATAATCTCGACTCATAAGCCTTTTAGTGAGTCGAGCTCAAGCCATAGCTAGGACGAGCATATAGCTAGATAATTCTCTTGTTTTTTGAAAGTTGCGCGACACATTAAGAATAAGAGAATATTTTTAACCAATAGAAAAAAATATAAAAAAAATTAAATGACATCATTACTCAATAATAAACTTCTCTAGATTTCAATACCCAGGCTGCTATAAATAAGCCATGGGATAAGAGGTGTTTGCGTCATCTTCCTTTGTTCTTGTTCTTTGGTTATTTTCTCGCAAGTGTCTGTCACGATGTCCACTAAGGGAGCGTCACGATTTTATATAAAAGTGTCAAAATAGTCTCTAACTATTTCAAATTGAGCTCTAATATTCTTTCATATAAGTACTATTTTAGCCACAATTTAATTCTAGGATTAAAATGACCCAGTGTAAATAATCAGGGAACTATTTTAGCACTTTACTCGGAAAAAAAAAGAATAATTGTTTCTTAGCGAAGAAAATGATTAAAATTAAATAAATCAATCAAATTAAAAAAATAAATTATTTTTAAATTACATATCAAAATCAATGCATGTTTTCTTCTAAAAATATTATAACTTTATCAAATTAATATATTCTTGGAGAGTACACATTTTATTAAATAAATTAAGGAATAATAACAAATAAGCAGTTCCTAATTATTTCGATTTTTCGTGATATCCTTGTTAAATTACATGGTTACATTTTGATCCTATAAAATAATNATTTTTTCTTTATCACGCTAAGGGAGTTGGCCCTTGGGTGGTTCAATGAATTACTGTCGTGAGAAAATATGTTGTCATTGATTTCAAGTTGGTGATTGTGACATAGTCAACTCCCAAAAATCCACAGTCGAAAACACCATGCTGGAGTGGATCTTGGACTGTTTCATGATTCCTCACGATATTTCGAATCAGGGATCTGATCTCATATCAGTTCTATTCGATTTGGGTGGATCTTCTTCTTCGCTCTGGTTTTCCGTTTTCCTCTTTTCTAGTTTTTGTGGATGGCTTCCCCTGTTCGCAATCTCCCTTTATCGTATGAGGACGTGGTTACAGTTCGTAACCCACCTTTGACAGATGTTCTTTTTCCTTCGTCTTTTAGAGATCAGATGGTCGAAAGTGATGCAGATGGACTTTTAAAGAAAGCTTCGAAGAAATGAGGTAAACCGGCACTAATTCTACAAGAAAATGATACTAAGCTTCTTGTAGAATAGATGAAATTTACTTTAAATAGTAAATTTAATTTTGCTCATCATTGGTTTGAGACTATTCGGAAATACTTTACAGAGTGTGGTTTCTCTGGTTTTTAGAAAGTTGGCCTTATCGATGGAATAAACTTAATGATCAAGTGTCAAAAAGAGGAGGATTATATTTCTCACTTTTCCAAGAAAGCCATTTTAATTGAAAAATGCCATATGAAGATCCTAAAGTGGACACCTAATTTCAATCCGTTGGAAGAACCTCCCATTGTGTCGGTTTGGATAAGATTTCCTGGTCTAAAATTACATTTATTCAATCAACAAATATTATTTTCTTTAGGCTCGATTTATAGCAAACCTTTAATGCTTGATGCAGCTACTCTTCATTGTATAAAACCATTTGTTGCTAGTGTTTTAGTTGAAAGGGATATTACTACATATTTTCAAGATTTGGTTTGGATTAGGAGTGAAGTAGACGGATATTGGCAACCTGTAGAAATGGAGTTTGTGTCTAGTTACTGTTCTCATTGCAAGATGTTTGGTCATTTGTTCACTCATTGCTTTAATGATCATCCTGAATTACGTGGTAATAAAGAATCCAAGAACTCAAGGGTGGAGGATAAGAGTGGTCAGAAATCTTCTCAAAATCAAGAAAATCTGTTGGCTATTACTAAAAATTTAGAGCTCAGTTTGCCTACTTCAGCCATTATTACGGGTACTAATCTTGATAACGAGATTAATACCAATCTCAGTTTATCTTCAGAAGTTAATAAGATTAACTCTAATGTGGATACAAATATTGAGGTGATTATTGTTGTTGAAGGAAATTTGACTACAAATGTTTGGGATTCCTCGAATGCTAGTCCAATTAATGTGGACACTATTTTTCTAAATGAACACATTGGCGTACAGGTAGCTCCTTTGGTGGATGATAGTCTTGTTCTAACTATATTAGAATTAGAGGAAGACTGGATGGTACAACGTTTTTCTGGAAAACGTAAGCTCAAAAGAATTCGAGAACGTAGTTACATTAATCCAGATGCTCTTATCAGTTTCTCAAATAATAAAGAAGATTATAATGGTGGAGTCTTGTCCATGAGGCTCACAAGAGGTATGTTAATTACTGATGAAGATTAACTCTCTTATCTGGAATATTAGAGGAATAACTAAGTCTATTACCTCGGATAGACTTAAGCATTTGATCTGAATTTATAAATTAAATTTTCTGGGTATTTTAGAGCATATGGTTACCTCGTGTAACAAAGATAAATATGTGAGAAAGATCGGTTTCTTGAATTATTATGCTAATTTTAACAATAAGATATGGTTCATGTGGAAGGACTTTGTAAAGGTTGATATTCTTATTAATGATCATCAGATGCTGCATCTTAAGGTTCATATTCATAATGATTATTTTCTTCTCTCTATTATTTATGTCGGATGCTCCAAACAGGCAAGATCAGAGCTATGGTCTTTAATTAAATCAATCAATGCTAAGAATGATTCTTGGCTAATGGGAGGTGACTTCAATATTATTACTTCTACTATGAAAAAAAAGGAGGTGTGTCAGCCCAATCTAGGGCGCATAGTTGAATTTAATGACACTCTCATGTAGGTTGGCCTTTTTTTTTTGGTTTTCAAAGAAATCCATTTACTTGGTATCAAGGTCAAATTTTTGAAAGATTGGATCGTTTTGTGGCGAATACTAACTGAATAAATAAGTTTCTATATCACAAAGTGATACTTCTGACTATTTCGGCTTTGGATCATGCTCCTCTTCTTCTTCAAATCACTGATGGTTTAAATGTTTCAAAATATACCTTCCATTTTTATAATATGTGGATGCTCCATGATAATTACTCAAGCTTTATGCAGGAAAATTGAAAAGTTGACGGAACTGGTAAAGCAGGAATTCAATTATGGAAGCTTCAAAAGCAGTTAGCTAAGCAACTGAAAAACTAGAACTGGCAGGTTTTTGGGAATCTTCAATTAAAGATTAATACTCTTGAAGAAAAAGTGAGAGGTTTGGATAATGAGTATGCTAATAATAAACTGGATTTGGAAATCTTATTGAGGGAGCAACAAAATTTGAATCATACTATTTCTATGCAAGAATGTTTTTATGCTCAGAAGGCTGTTAAAACAAATTTCTTGGAGGGGGATCGTAACACGGCTTACTACCATGCTTGCACTCGTAATTGTAGGAAGCAGAATTTTATCTCGAGGATTTACATGAGTGGAGATAGAATTATTGTTGATAACAATGAGATCATTTCCGATGATATTCGGTATTTTTCTAAACTGTTTTCTAGTGATGGAAGCAGGTTAATTGAGATTGATTCCTCTCTTTATTCTTCTTCCATACATATTAATCACAATTTGCTGAATTGTGTTTCCAGCTTGGAAGAAATAAAAAATATCCTCTTTGATATGGAAGAGGGCAAGGCTACAGGTCCTGATGGGTTTAATGTGGAATTTTACAAGAATAGTTGGGATATTGTCCAGAACCAATTTATTGATACTATTCAAGACTTCTTTCGGGGTATTGATTTACCTAGGTATTTTAAGTCCACCAATATAGTCTTGATTCCTAAGGTTAATAACCCTTCTTTGTGGGATGTTTTTCGGCCTATTAGCCTTAACACTGTTATTACTAAGGTTATTGCTAAAATTCTGGTCAATAGGCTGCAGCCTATCCTTACGGACATCATATGCCCAAATCAAACGGCTTTCATTAGTGATAAAAATATTTGCGATAATGCTCTTATTGTTCAAGAACTTCTTATGGACATGGATAAGAAGTGCAAAGAGGGTAATGTGATTTTCTAAATGGATTTTCGTAAGGCTTTCAATTCGATTTGGTGGGAATTTATTCTTGATATTCTTAAGGCTGCTGGTTTCAATCAGGAATTTTGTTCTCTTATCCATAGAATTCTTAATAGTAATTACTATTCTCTTCTTATTAATGGTAGCAAATGTGGATTGTTTTAAGCTTCTAAAGGAATTAAGCAAGGTGATCCTCTCGCTCCATATCTTTTTATCCATGCGTTTAACTACCTTTCTAGAAGCCTGAACGAGCTCTATAAGCATTATTCGAGTATGAACTATATTCACAAGGGTATGATTAACATTTCTCATCTTTTCTTTCATTTGATTATCTTTACAAATGGTAATAAAAGATCCATTATGAGATTATGCCAACATATTCAGATTTTCCAGGATACTTCGGGTTTGGAATTTAACACTTCCAAATGCTCGTTCTATTGCTCTAAATATATTATGGCTTGTAAGAAGAACTGGATTATGGATATTACTAATTGCAAAAAAGATTCTCTTCCTTTATCTTACCTCGGTTTTAATTTGCATAAAGGTTTGAAAATGAATGCTCTTTGCTCGCATCTTGTTGGCAAAATTCAAAAAAGAATTCTTTGTTGGGAGAATAAATTCCTTTCTTTTGGTGGGAGGATTACTCTTTTAAAGAGTATTCTTACTTCCTTACCTATCTATGCCTTACAAGTGATGCATACTCCTATTGGTATTGTTAAAAGGTTGGAAAAACTTTTTAACAAGTTTCTTTGGGATATTAAAGGAAAGGCCAATATTCATTGGCAATGTTGGGATAAACTTTGCAGGCCTTTGGATAAAGGAGGTCTTGGTTTTCGTAGCTTTTCTGATTCTATTGAAATTAATTACATGAAACTTTGGTTTAAAATTCATTCTAACAATTCCTTATGGGCTTCCTTATTGCGTGATAAGTATTGTAAAGGTCAACATCCTTTAAATACTTCTAGTTGTAGAAATGATTCTTTCATTTGGCGAGCTATGTTTAAAGTGGCTCAGCAAACTGAGGACTTAATTTTTTGGGAGGTTGACAAAGGCAATTTTTCTTTTTGGTATGATGATTGGTTAGGTAAGGGCCCTTTAGTTGATTTCTATGGGGGTCCTCATCCTATTAATCTTAATATTTTTTATCTATGGAATGCTAATGGTTGGAATCATGTGGAATTGGTATAGATGGTTAATACTGCTGATGCAAATTTTATTTCTTCCATTCTTATTAATCGAGATCAGTTTTATGTGCCTATAATTAAAAATAACTTGGGTGATTCTGTTTTGAAGACCTTTGTTAAGTATATTCAGAATTATCATGGTATGGATTTAAATAGGATTTGGAATGGTTGGGTGAGGCCATCAATTTCTTTTTTTTTTTTTTTTGAGAGTGCTTAATAATTCCATACCAATTGATGATATCTTAAAACTGAAAGGACTTCGTCTTCCCTCACGTTATGTTCTCTGTAAATCTGATGAAGAAAGTGTTATGCATATTTTTCGTAATTGTCATTTTGCTTCTGCAATTTGGGTGGAAATAACGTCTTTTCTTTATATTACGAAGGATTGGAGTAGTTACGATAGCATTTTTGACATTTATAAAGATTGGAAAAGCTTGGGACATTCCTTATTTCTCAATGTGCCTTCCATTATAATGTGGTTTATTTGGATGGCACGTAATAATGGCAAGCATAGTATGGAGCTTCCGAATATTAATCATACGGTTGGTATGATTTTAAATTACATCAAAAAGAGTATTTCTTTCTCCAATCTTTTGGGTTCTGGTAAACTATTGGTTGTTTTTCGTTCTTTGCAGCTTTCTAATGATAAGCCTTTTAAGAGATCTAGTAGAATCAAGTGGTGTTGTCCTAAGGCACCATACATTAAAATCAATACGGATGGTAGTTGGAAGTTTAATTCTGTCGGAGTGGGTGGTGTTTGTAGAAATTCATTAGGTTTTATAATTTGTTGGTTTATGGCAGCCTCTTGTTCGAATTCTCCTTTGGTGCAGAAGATGATGAGATCGTCTTTGCTCTTCTAGTTGCTAAAAGGTTTGGTTGGCATCACATTATTATTGAAACATATTCTTTGTTTCTTTAGCAATCTTTCNTTTTTAACAAGTTTCTTTGGGATATTAAAGGAAAGGCCAATATTCATTGGCAATGTTGGGATAAACTTTGCAAGCCTTTGGATAAAGGAGGTCTTGGTTTTTGTAGCCTTTCTGATTACATTGAAATTAATTACATGAAACTTTGGTTCAAATTTCGTTCTAACAATTCCTTATGGGCTTCTTTATTGCGTGTTAAGTATTTTAAAGGTCAACATCCTTTAAATACTTCTAGTTGCAGAAATGATTCTTTCATTTGGCGAGCTATGTTGAAAGTGGCTCAGCAAACTGAGGACTTAATTTTTTGGGAGGTTGGCAAAGGCAATGTTTCTTTTTGGTATGATGATTGGTTAGGTAAGGGTCCTTTAGTTGATTTCTATGGGGGTCCTCATCCTATTAATCTTAATATTTCTGATCTATGGAATGCTAATGGTTGGAATCATGTGGAATTGGTATAGATGGTTAATACTACTGATGCGAATTTTATTTCTTCCATTCCTATTAATCGAGATCAGCTTGATGTGCCTATAATTAAAAATAACTTTGGTAATCCTATTTTGAAGACCTTTGTTAATTCTATTCAGAGTTATCATGGTATGGATTTGAAATGGATTTGGAATGGTAGGGTGAGGCCATCCATTTCTTTTTTTATTTGGAGAATGCTTAATAATTGCATATGATGATATCTTAAAACTGAAAGGACTTTGTCTTCCCTCATGTTGCGTTCTCTGTAAATCTGATGAAGAAAGTGTTATGCATATTTTTCGTAATTGTCGTTTTGCTTCTACAATTAGGGTGGAAATAACGTATTTTCTTTATATTACGATGGATTGGGGTAGTTACGATAGCATTTTTGACATTTATAAAGATTGGAAAAGCTTGGGACATTCCTTTTTTCTCAATGTGCCTTCTATTATAATGTGGTTTATTTGGATGGCACGTAATAATGGCAAGCATAGTATGGAGCTTCCGAATATTAATCATACGGTTGGTATGATTTTAAATTACATCAAGAAGAGTATTTCTTTCTCCAATCTTTCGGGTTCTGGTAAATTGTTGGTTGTTTTTCGTTCTTTACAACTTTCTAATGATAAGCCTTTTAAGAGATCTAGTAGAATCAAGTGGTGTTGTCCTAAGGCACCATACATTAAAATCAATACGGATGGTAGTTGGAAGTTTAATTCTGTCGGAGTGGGTGGTGTTTATAGAAATTCAATGGGTTTTATAATTTGTTGGTTTATGGCAGCCTCTTGTTCGAATTCTCCTTTGGTGGTAGAAGCGGATGCGGTCGTCTTTGCTCTACTGGTTGCTAAAAGGTTTGGTTGGCATCACATTATTATTGAAACATATTCTTTAGTTCTTTGGCAATCTTGCAGGTCTCAAATTAAAAATCATTGGAGTGTTAGTCACCAGATGAAGAACATTATGCATCTTTCTAAAAATTAGGATCTTAAATGGCTCTATGGGCTCAACCGCAAAGATTTGTCGAGAGAATACATTCTCAGGTTAACAAAGTGCTTTAATACTCCTGAACTAATGTTGTTTAATCGGTGCGACTCAACACTATCGAAGCATTGAGAGTCACCTTCTCTTTCCAAAGCGAGGTGACTTTTCTTCCGTTGAGCGGTGATCTTTCATCTTGAAAATGTTGTTCCCTGTGCCTCAAATGACATCCAAAATTTGATCATCAACTCCTGGATATGTTAAGTTACGAACTCTCTGGTACACTCTATGTTTTCAGTGTCTCTATTGTAGGTTTCTTCTCCTAGGGCTACTCCTCTTTTTTATTGTGGCATGATCCACACTCACTGCACCATTTAGAATGTTAAATCTTGATTTATTCTCGAATTACACCCAAGGAATAATGCCTAAGAAGAGGGAGACAGAGAGAGACAGAGAGAGGAGTGGACAATAATGATCAGTAATCCATGCTCCTTTATTCATAAAATGATCTTCCAATTTATAGAGGAGATGGTACAATTATGATATTACATTTTTTCCCTTGCTTTAAAGGGGTCCTTACTAAGGTATTTCTAGTATTTTACATGTATTAGCTTATCGTCTGACTACTTTCTGGCTCGGTTGGCCAAGCTTAAATTGCTTCAAATTGGTAGGTTTAGCTCGATCGGTTGAGCTTGATTAGTGTGGTTTGATCGGTTGATTTAATTTGGTTTTCAATCCTTGATAATTTGTGAGAGACCTCCAAGCGCCTCTAGGATAGTTGGCGATACTGAAGAACCAGACCCTTTCTTATATTGACCCATCGTGAGGGTAGGCTATCTCGTCCGATCGACTTTCTCATAACAGTTAACTCAGATGAATTTTTGTCTCGTTTCTAGCCGAATGGTTTAGGCTTAGATCACCTAGTCATCTTTTTGTCTGCATATGGCTCTAACCTTACTGGTTTGGTTTGTGTAGTTTTGCTCAGTATGTCAAGTAGGCCTCATAATCTCTTAGCAGTGGGTCGACATTCATCATACTCTTTCATTCTAGACNAGTCACTAGATGAAGAACATTATGCATCTTTCTGAAAATTAGGATCTTAAATGGCTCTATGGGCTCAACTGCAAAGATTTATCGAGAGAATACATTCTCGGGCTAACAAAGTGTCTTAATACTCCTGAACTAATGTTGTTTAATTGGTGTTGACTCAACACTATCGAAGCGTTGGGAGTCCCCTTCTCTTTCCAAAGCGAGGTGACTTTTCTTCCGTTGAGCGGTGATCTTTCATCTTGAAAATGTTGTTCCCCGTGCCTCGAATGACATCCAAAATTTGATCATTCAACTCCTGGATATGTTAAGCTACGAACTCTCCGGTATACTATGTTTTCAGTGTCTTTACTGTAGGTTTTTTCTCCTAGGGCTACTCCTCTTTTTGACTGTGGCATGATCCACACTCATTGCACCATTTAGAATGTTAAATCTTGATTTATTCCCGAATTACACCCTAGGAATAATGCCTAAGAAGAGGGAGACAGAGAGAGGAGTGGACAATAATGATCAGTAATCCATGCTCCTTTATTTATAAAATGATCTTCCCATTTATAAAGGAGAGAGTACAATTATGATATTACATTTTTTCCCCTGCTTTAAAAGTGTCCTTATTAAGGTATTTCTAGTATTTTACATGTATGAGCTTATCGTCTGACTACTCTTTGGCTCGGTCGCCTAAGCTTAAATTGCTTCAAATCGGTAGGTTTAGCTCTATCGGTTGAGCTTGATTAGTGTGGTTTGATCGGTTGATCTAATTTGGTTTTCAATCCTTGATAATTGGTGAGAGACCTCCAAGCGCCTCCAGGATAGTTGAAGATACTGAAGAACCAGGCCTTTCCTTATATTGACCCATCGTGAGGGTAGGCTATCTCGTCCGATCGATTTTCTCATAGTATTTAACTCGGATGATTTTTTGTCTCGTTTCTAACCGAATGGTTTAGGCTTAGATCATCTAGTCATCTTTTTGTCTGCTNGATAGTTGAAGATACTGAAGAACCAGGCCTTTCCTTATATTGACCCATCGTGAGGGTAGGCTATCTCGTCCGGTCGACTTTCTCATAACAGTTAACTCGGATGATTTTATTGTCTCGTTTCTAACCGAATGGTTTAGGCTTAGATCATCTAGTCATCTTTTTGTCTGTTTATGACTCTAACCTTACTGGTTTGGTTTGTATAGTTTTGCTCAGTATGTCAAGTAGGCCTCATGATCTCTTAGCAGTGGGTCGACATTCATCATACTCTTTCATTCTAGATCGTTCGATCCCTTCAAAATCAGCGCCAAGATACATACAATTAGCCTTAAATTTGATGACAAGAAAATTTCTAACTCTTTACATACATTTAAATTATATATTTATATCTACATTATTTTAAATAAAATATGTGATATATATATATATATATATATATATAATCTTCTTAAAATAAAATAAAAAGAAAATTATAATGGAGCCAATACACATTCAAATAAATTATTGTCCCCCAAAAATTATTAGGGCAATAAAGTTGTTCCAAATCCCATATTGCAAGTGGCCCCACTTTTTTGGCTTTCCAATCATGGCATTTTGAGAGTCATCCTCTTCTTCAATTAGAATAGAGACTCGCTTCTAATCTCTCGCTCTCTCTCTCTCTCTCTCTCTCTCTCTCTCTCCCCTACTTTTAATAACATATTTTTAAAACGATGGTTTTCGATAAGATATATAAAAGAATTGTCACAGTCATGGCAGCTAAATCAAAAGAATAAGATTTACATTATACACCCCTTAATTCTCATGTATATGCAAATCTCAGACCTAAATGTTAATTTTTACACATATGCCCATTATGATGAAAAAAATTTATTTCATTTAAAATTAAAATAATAATATTTTTTTGAAATAAAAAAGATTTGGGTGATATAAATATATAAAATCAAAATTAGGTTTTAGATATCTAAAAACATAGGAATATGTGGCATGTATGTAATTGCTTAGGAAAAAAAAAGGAAAAAATATTCAGTTCGGATGTGCAATATATGCATATATGTAAATGCCCAGTTAAAAAGGAAAAAATATTTCATCCAGACGACCAATCACCGGCGATCACATCTCCTGCCTTTGACGTGCATGTCAACATGGCTGCTGGTAGTTGGTCATTCAAAGGTGCAATGTACAGACAGAATATTTTCTCATAAAAAAAGTTCCGAACATTTTCAAGCTATTTTTTTGAAATTGTTCTTTAACGGTTCTAATATAATTTAATTTTAAATTTATTTTTAAAAAATAAAAGTAATGATAATCATTGTAATAAAAGATGAGATAACTTGATTAAAAAATTTATTTTGGCAACAAAGGAAGCCAAAAATGGATTTTATCATAAAATATANTCATGGCAGCTAAATCAAAAGAATAAGATTTACATTATACACCCCTTAATTCTCATGTATATGCAAATCTCATACCTAAATGTTAATTTTTACATATATGCCCATTATGGATGAAAAAAATGCATTTCATTTAAAATTAAAATAATGATATTTTTTTAAAATAAAAAAGATTTGGGTGATATAAATACATAAAATCAAAATTAGGTTTAAGATATCTAAAAACATAGGAATATGTGGCAAGTATGTAAATGCTTAGGAAAAAAAGGAAAAAAAATACTCAGTTCGGATGTGCAATATGTGACATATATGTAAATGCAGAGTAAAAAAAGAAAAAATGTTCCATCCAGACGGCCAACCACCGGCGATCACGTTTTCTGCTTTTGATGTGCATATCAACATTGTCACTGCTAGTTGACCATTCAAAAGTGCAATGTATAGACATAATATTTTCTCATAAAAAAAATCTAAACATTTTCGAGCTCTTTTTTAATATTGTTCTTTAACGGTTCTAATATAATTTAATTTTAAATTCATTTTTAAAAAATAAAAGTAATTATAATCATATGTAATAAAAGATGAGATAACTTGATTAAAAAATTTATTTTGGCAACAAAGGATGCCAAAAATGGAATATATCATGAAATATAAAATAATTATATTATTATAATTTTATTTTAAGTGATTTACAATTATTTCAACAACATATTTTAAAATTAAAAATTTATTAAAACTTTATTTTAAAATAATTATCTTTTTGATTTTCCATAGCCTGAACTTGTTGGACCAAAATATCCATAAACTGTTTCTACAGTTCAATAAAAAAACTGAAAAGACAACCAAAAGTTTTTAGTGGCTTTGTGGTAGCATAATATATATCACGGACAAAAAGTCTGCTAGGTGTATGATCAAAAAATAATATTTAAATATTGGGTTGCACATCACCCCTAAGAGCTCTTTTGGAATGTGACAATAAGATGCATAACCGTCTATTCTTGATAAAGTTTGCTAATTTATTTTTTTCAAAAATATAATAAAAAATAAATAAATAAAAAGATCAGTATGGGGGGCATTTACATACATACCACCCAATTCTTATGTATTTACACATCAATCACCTAAACTACGCCTATATTTGTGCAATTTAAATTAATACCGCCCGATNATAATTATATTATTATAACTTGATTTTAAGTGATTTATAATTATTTCAACAACATATTTTAAAATTAAAATTCATTAAAACTTTATTTTAAAATAATTATCTTTTTGATTTTCCATAGCCTGAGCTTGTTGGACCAAAATATCCATAAACTGTTTCTACAGTTCAATAAAAAAACTGAAAAGACAACCAAAAGCTTTTAGTGGCTTTGTGGTAGCATAATATCACGGACAAAAAGTCTCGTATCGGCTATGTGTATGATCGAAAAATAATATTTAAGTATTAGGTTACCCACCACCACTAAGAGCTCTTTTGAGAGGTGACAATAAGATGCAGAACGTCTATTCTTGACTAATTTATTTTTTTCATAAATATAATAAAAAATAATTAAAAACAAGATCAGCATGGGGGCATTTACATACATACCACCAAATTCTTATGTATTTACACATCAATCACCTAAACTACACCTATATTTGTGCAATTTAAATGAATACCGCCCGATTTGCATGTATTTAAATATCTAACTCCTAAACTTTAATTTCTAACATTAACACCATTGAATACTTTTCATAACACATAAAAAATCTTATTTTTTTCAGGCCTCTACATACATAGCACACAGTTCTTATAAATTTGAGTATCTCAAATCAAAACATTCATTTTTACAAATAGAGCACTCAATTTTCAATTCTCTCGTATCACATCAAAATAATACTAATCATTATTTTTTAACAGTTAAATTCACCTTTTCATGCATAATTAATATAAAAATTTAGGTGAGATATATGAAAATTCATAAGAATTCAGTGCTATACATGTAAATCCTCCTTTTTTTAAAAAAAATTTTAAAAAGTGATGCATATTTTAACATAGATAAGTTTATATATATATATATATTCTTAACGTGAAATCGATATTTGATCCAGTGGGCACCAGATATCAATTCCTCCATATGGATTGAAAATCCAGTGCGCTTAATTCTAATTCGAAGAGCCCGCATCATGGGATTCGAACCTCCGACCCGAAAGACTTACGCCAGAGGCCGCACCAAATCCATCATTTCACATCAAAAAGATGAACAATCTTTTAAAAAAGATAAATGCATCATTCTTATGCACAAGTAAGGTGGCATGTATGTTCAAATTTAAATTTAGGTGTTAAATATATAAATACATAGGAGTTGAGGGGAATGCATGTAAATCTTTCAATATTTTTTTAAAATAATGCACAATCAATATATCTCAAATAACATTCCCCATCTCAACAACATATTCCTTTGCCTACAGATTTTAAACTGCAATATAAAGTACCTTTCAAAAAAAGGAATGGAGAATTTAAACACAATCATGACAACTTTCGAAAAAATGTAAATAAATGTAGGATCAGCGTCAGAATTTCATGATGATATTTTGATTTTATCGACAAAGGAACCTCAACTATTCATAACTACACAGACTATTATAAATATTTACAAATTAACCCAAAGATGATGATTAAACATCCAAAATACCATCATGTAACTCAGAATTCTTTATGTAAAGTTTAAGTGTAAGAGATGTGAAGTTTTAAGTGTGAGATATGTAAATACATAGGAATTGGGTGGTATGTATGTAAATGCTCACAACCTTTTTTATGCTTATAGAAGTGAAAGATTAAGTGCAGAACTTTTCCCATAGACTTTAATTGACAAGGCAAAAAAATAAAGGAAAGGAAGAAAAAAAAGGCTAAGAGGGAGCACTACGAAGGAAAGGAAGTCAAGACAACAGTGAAATAGCAGAAAATAATGTAACCAAATCTTTATTGTTGGCCCCAAGTCTAGACGAGAAAAGTTAGAGTGGAGATGAAATAAGGTTAGTTCGAGTAATAAAATAAACATGTGTCTGCACCGATCGACCGACCAATCGGTTTGGGCGTACTGAAACACCCGTCGGTCTGAGAATGCGTTCTCTCGGTAAATCTCTGTGGTTGAACCCTTAGAGAAATTCAAGATCTTAACGCTGGAGTCCTACAAGGGGCGGATTGATTTGACCGGCCACATAGCCTCTTTGAGTTAACTTTGTGTTTATTGAGGATCACTGACACGATGAAATGCTGTCTTTTCCTTGAGTAATAAAATAAATAAGTCCACACATAATTTTGGTGAGATGTAAACAATTGTTTGTGGGACATTAGTTATAAGTGATGCGCTACAAGTCAACTAAATTATGTAAGCGACAAATCACGACTTGAATTGATTATGACAAAAGTGAATTGAAGTACGTTTGAAGCCAGGATTGGATGCACGAAGTTTAAGGATTTTGAATGGGAAGACTAATAGTTCTATATAGAAAGATTTACATACATACCACTCAATTCTTATGTTTTTACATATTCTAGCACATAAACTTCAATTTTTGCATATATGTCACTTTACCTATGCAGGAAAATCTGTATTGCACTTTTTAAAAGTTAAAATAGTTGTATTTTTTATGTTATATGAAATATTCGGAGGTATAAATGCAAAAAAGTAAAGTTTAGATGTTAGATATGTGAATACATAAGAATTGATAGGTATATGCCCCATATATATAATGACTAACAGAACAATAAGAATTCTTTTTTTGCAAGAATCTAAATGAAAAGAAAGAATTATTGAGGAAGGTTATAAATTAATAAGTTCAAAAGATTAATGATAGAAGCAAAGTTAGAGATAGGATGATTGTTATTAACTTAATTATTGAAGAGGACATCAAACATTAGTTGTTATATTCTTAGTTATAAGTGGAATTTACATAAATACCACCCAATTCCTACGTATTTACATATCTAGCACTTGAACTTTTATTTTTTTATGTTTAGACCCCCCAAATCTTTCATACCACAATAAAAATACTACATTTTAACTTTTAAAAAGTGAAATACACCTTTTAATGCATATGCAAGGTGGTGTCTAAGTAAAAATTGAAGTATAGGAGTTAAATATGTAAATACATGGGAATGGAGGGGTACATGCAAATCTTCCAAAATAAAATGAGTGAAGCAAGCAAACTTGATTTTCCGATGGCATGCGATGTTGCAATGACGATTTTATACTTCCAAGGACCTAGAAATTGTCNATATATATATATATATATATATATATATATATATATATATATATATATATATATATATATATATTAATTATATCTTCTTTAAATAAAATAAAAAGAAAATTATAATGGAGCCAATACACATTAAAATATTTTATTGTCCCACAAAAAATTATTAGAGCAATAAAGTTGTTCCAAATCCCATATTGCAAGTGGCCCCACTTTTTTGCCCTCCTACCATAGCATTTTGAGAGTCATCCTCTTCTTCAATTAGAATAGAGACTCGCCTCTCTCTCTCTCTCTCTCTCTCTCTCTCTCCCTCCCCTCTTCTCTACTTTTAATAACATCTTTTTAAAAGGATGGTTTTTAGATAAGATATATAAGAGAATTGTCACAGTCATGGCAGCTAAATCAAAAGGTTAAGATTTACATTATACACCCCTTAATTCTCATGTATATGCAAATCTCACACCTAAATGTTAATTTTTACATATATGCCCATTATGGATGAAAAACATGTATTTCATTTAAAATTAAAATAATGATATTTTTTTTGAAATAAAAAAGATTTGGTTGATATAAATATATAAAATCAAAATTAGGTTTTAGATATCTAAAAACATAGGAATATGTGCCATGTATGTAAATGCTTAGGAAAAAAGGAAAAAAATATTCAGTTCGGATGTGCAATATGTGACATATATGTAAATGCTAGTACATGTCAATATGACCGCTGGTAGTTGACTGTTCAAAAATGTAATGTACGAACATAATATTTTCTCGTAAAAAAAGATCTGAACATTTTCAAGCTCTTTTTTAAGATTGTTTTTCAACGTTTCTAATATAATATAATTTTAATTTTATTTTTAAAAAGTAAGAGTAATTATAATCATATGTAATAAAAGGTGAGATAACTTGATTAAAAAAATTATTTTGGCAACAAAGGATGCCAAAAATGGATTTTATCATGAAATATAAATAATTATATTATTATAACTTGATTTTAAGTGATTTATAATTATTTCAACAACATATTTTAAAATTAAAATTTATTAAAACTTTATTTTTAAATAATTATCTTTTTTATTTTCTATAGCCTGAACTTGTTGGACCAAAATATCCATAAACTGTTTCTACATTTCAATGAAAAAACTGAAAAGACAACCAAAAGCTTTTTGTGGCTTCGTGGTAGCATAATATCACGGACAAAAAGTCTCACATCGACTAGGCGTAGGATCAAAAAAATAGCATTTAAGTGATAGACTGTCCACCACCCATAAGAGCTCTTTTGGGAGGGGACAATAAGATGCAGAACCATCTATTCTTGATAAAGATTGCTAATTTATTTTTTTCAAAAATATAATAAAAAAATAAAAAAAAAGATCAGTATAGGGGGCATTTACATACATACCACCCAATTCTTATGTATTTACACATCTATCACCTAAACTTCACCGTCTATATTTGTGCAATTTAAATGAATACCGCCCGACTTGCATGTATTTATATATCTAACACCTAAACTTTAATTTCTAACATTAACACCATTGAATACTTTTCATAACACAGCAAAGATCTTATTTTTTTCAGGCCTTTACATACATAGCACACAGTTCTTATAAATTTGAGTATCTCAAATCAAAACATTCATTTTTTACAAATAGAGCACTCGATTTTCAATTCTCTCGTATCACATCAAAATAGTACTAATTGCTATTTTTTAACATTTAAATTCACCTTTTCATGCATAATTAATATAAAAATTTAGGTGAAATCGATATTTGGTCCAGTGGGCACCAGATATCAATTCCCCCATATGGGTTGAAACCCGGTGTGCTTAATTCTAATTCAAAGAGCTCGTGCCATGGGATTTGAACCTCCGACCCAAGGGACTTACACCAGAGGCCGCACCAAATCCATCATTTCACATCAAAAAGATGAATTATCTTAAAAAAAAGTCAAATGCATCATTGTTATGCACAAGTAAGGCGGCATGTATGTTCAAATTTAAATTTAGGTGTTAAATATATAAATACATAGGAGTTGAGGGGTATGCATGCAAATCTTTCAATATTTTTTAAAATAATGCACAATCCCCATCTCAACACCATATTCCTTTGCCTACAGATTTTAAACTGCAATATAAAGCACCTTTTAAAAAAAGGAATGGAGAATTTAAACACAATCATGACAACTTTCGAAAAAATGTAAATAAATGTTGGATCAGCGTCAGAATTTCATGATGATATTTTGATTTTATCGACAAAGGAACCTCAACTATCCATAACTACACACACTATTATAACTATTTACAAATTTACCCAAAGATGATGATTACACATCCAAAATACCATCATGTAACTCAGAATTCTTTATGTAAAGTTTAAGTGCAAGATATGTAAATACATAGGAATTGGGTGGTATGTATGTAAATGCTCACAATTTTTTTCTATGCATAAGATTAGTGCAGAACTTTTCCCATAGACTTTAATTGACAAGGCAAAAAAAAAAGGGGAAAAAAAAAGAAAAAAAAGGCTGATAGGGAGCACTACAAAGGAAAGGAAGTTAAGACAACAGTGAAATAGCAGAAAATAAATAATGTAACCAAATCTTTATTGCTGGCCCCAGTCCAGACGAGAAAAGTTAGAGTGGAGATGAAATAAGGTTAGTTCGAGTAATAAAATAAACATGTGTACGCACCGATCGACCGACCAATCGGTTTGGGCATACTGAAACACCCGTCGGTCCGAGAATACGTTCTCTCGGTAAATCTCTGAGGTTGAGCCCCTAGAGAAATTCAAGATTTTAACGTTGGAGTCCTACAAGGGGCAGATTGATTCGACCGGCCACATAACCTCTTTGAGTTAACTGTGTGTTTATTGAGGATCACCGACAAGATGAAATGCCGTCTTTTTTCTTGAGTAATAAAATAAATAAGTCCACACATAATTTTGGTGAGATGTAAACAATTGTTTGTGGGACATTAGTTATAAGTGATGCGCTACAAGTCAACTCAATTATGTAAGCGACAAATCACGACTTCAATTAATTATGACAAAAGTGAATTAAAGTTAAGTACGTTTGAAGCTAGGATTAGATGCACGAAGTTTAAGGATTTTGAATGGGAAGACTAATATTTCTATATAGAAAGATTTACATACATACCACTCAATTCTTATGTTTTTACATATTCTAGCACCTAAACTTCAATTTTTATATATATGCCACTTTACCTATGCAGGAAAATCTGTACTGCACTTTTTAAAAGTTAAAATAGTTGTTGTTTTTTATGCTATGTGAAATATTCGGTGGTATAAATGCAAAAAAGTAAAGTTTAGGTGTTAGATATGTGAATACATAAGAATTGATATGTAAATGCCCCATATATATAATGACTAAGAGAACAATAAGAATTCTTTTTTTGCAAGAATCTAAATGAAAAGAAAGAATTGTTGAGGAAGGTTATAAATTAATATGTTCAAAAGATTAGTGATAGAAGCAAAGTTAGAGATATGATAATACATAAGAGTTGAAAACTAAAAATGTCGAGGTGATAGTAGTTTGTGATAGGATGATTGTTATTAAGTTAATTATTAAAGAGGACATCATACATTAGTTCTTATAATCTTGGTTATAAGTGGAATTTACATAAATACCACCCAATTCCTATGTATTTACATATCTAGCACTTGAACTTTTACTTTCTTATGTTTAGACCCCCCAAATCTTTCCTAACACATTAAAAATACTACATTTTAACTTTTCAAAAGTGAAATACACCTTTTAATGCATATGCAAGGTGGTGTCTAAGTAAAAAATTGAAGTATAGGAGTTAAATATGTAAATACATGGGAATTGAGGGGTATATGCAAATCTTCCAAAATAAAATGAGTGAAGCAAGCAAACTTGATTTTACGATGGCATGCGATGTTGCAATGACGATTTTATACTTCAAGGACCTAGAAATTGTTAAGAAAGATTATCGAGACATGTTTGAATTTAGTTTTAGTCCCACATCAGATATATTGAAATAATGTTGGTGTAAGGATACATAATGGTTGACCCTCATTCATATGCTTTAAGTAGGGTTACAAATTTAGCTCAAAAGATCTAGATTGCTGGGAAATCAAATCAAATTTTGATTCGAATGAAGCTCAACTAGAACGTCGATGAGCTATGCCCATATCAGATCAAACTTGTATCGATCCAAGCTTTAATAAGATTGAAAAATATATGTTTGCATGTATGCATGCATATGAAAATAAATTTATATATGTAATTAGATCTGAACATATATACATATGGTGAAAATTAAGTGGTCAACAGAACCAGGAAGCTTCAATAGTTTGTGAGATGTGATATGCCTGCTCCTACGGACAAGAGGGCCGATCTGCCAGATGAACCACCAGTCCAAGGAAGATTGGTCTGGACCAGCCAGCCTGGCGAAGCCTACAGGCCCAACCGAGAGAGGTGGAAGCCCTAGGAACTGCTCAGGATGATTCCAGCGTTCGAGTGGAGCCCACACAACCATTAATCACGTAGAAAAGGAGGGGAATTAACTGGGGATTAGAGGAGAAAGTCTGAATGGATTTTGGAGAGTATTAATTTGAATGGATTTTGGTTAGGGTTTGTTTTATCTTAGTTTTGGCTGCAGTTTTTCTTTTCTCTCAATATTTCTAGGGGCATCTAGGGCTTGTGGAGAAAATAGATCTCAAATTGTAGATCTTCCCTTGTATCTTGTTTGTTTTCTTTGATATTAATCAAATTAGCCCTACCTTGGGTTTCTCTGCACATCTATTGCAATTTGCTAGCTGATTTTGACTTTGGTTCGTAGCAAGATAATACTTCAGCTTAGATATAATGCAAAACATTTTTTTGGATTGCAACCATAAATATAAATCCTAATTTAACCAGCACATATACCACAAGAATAATCAGGTGATCTAAAATTCATGAACAATGTTCTTGATGCAAGAATATCAATAGACAAAAAAAAAACCCCAAAACATCAATATTAACAACCAGTTTCTGAATCAATAATATTTACTCGGCTTATGTATTGTTACATTGTCTAAGAAAAAAAAAACTCTTCAAAAGCATAAAACGGTGCAGTTGACATAAGATCAAGCTATCCTGCTTCACTTAAAAAACCAAAATTTATGGGCAGAAAAAAAAATATACCATTTTCAGTATTTCAAATATAACCCTTAGTTATAATTTAAAAAAAAAGGATAATAACTAATAGACCACCCAAAACATTGATATTTGCATACTAACCAGCCAGGATATTTTTTGAACTACTAAACTGATGTATTTATGCATGCCATGATCAAACAATTGAGTGATAAAAATGAAAAATATGGGTCGACGTTTTATANTATACCACAAGAATAATCAGGTGATCTAAAATTCATGAACAATGTTCTTGATGCAAGAATGTTGTCAATAGACAAAAAAAAAAACCCCAAAACATAATATTAACAACCAAGTTTCTGAATCAATAATATTTACTCTGCTTATGTATTGTTACATTGTCTAAGGAAAAAAAAAAACTCTTCAAAAGCATAACACGGTGCAGTTGACATAAGATCAAGCTATCCTGCTTCACTTAAAAAACCAAAATTTATGGGCAGAAAGAAAAATATACCATTTGCAGTCAAATATAACCCTTAGTTATAATTTTTTTTTAAAAAAGGATAATTACATATAGACCACCCAAAACATTGATATTTGCATATTAACCAGCCAGGATATTTTTTTGAACTACTAAATTGATGTATTTATGCATGCCGTGATCAAACAATTGAGTGATAAAAATAAAAAATATGGGTCGACGTTTTACCATGAATTTTGATATTTTTGTGAGAATTTGAAAAATGGATGAAAGAGGGTGGTTGATTTGTAAATAACAAGTTTCGGGTGGTCTGTCCATTAAAAAAAGAAAAAAAAAGTAACAGGAAATATATGAAGCAAATGCCTTTGCACCTATTTGACACAGATTCAGGATTCAGACAGACAAAACAAGAAAACCAATAAAAAAATAAAAAAAGAAAAAGAAATCATGAGAAGCAATCAATATGAGGGGACAAAATGAAAACTTTAAATTGCAGTTCAAGCTTAGAAGCGCCTGTAACTAAAGCAGAATTAAAGAGACAAAAAATCATTATTCCCATTAAGCAAAGAAACAGTAGAATTTGATCCATAAGGTTGAAAAGAACTCATCTTTTCATCTAATATAGCTAACTGACCCTTCACCCAAGGTGGGTTGTTCTTGCCTTCAATCCACAATGCCTCGCCTGTGTGCTTGTGCTTAAAATCTGGGTACCTGGAATTTTTCTTTACAAAAGAGAAACCATTCAATAATCTCATTATAAAAATCGGGCATTTACATTAATACCACTCAATTCCAGCGCATTTTATCTAACACTTAAACTTTACTTTTTACATTTATACCATCAAAAAAATATATTACATAAAAAATACGACCTTTTTAACTTCTAAAATGTGGATACACTTTTCATGCATAGGTAAGATGGATGTATGATAAAAATTCAAGCTTAGGCGTTAGGTATGTAAATAGAAAGAAATTTTGGAGTATGTATGTAAATCTTCCAAAAAAATGAATTAAGATTTACATACGTACCACTCAATTCTTATGTAATTACATATCTAGCACCTTACCTATGTATCAAAAGGTGTATTTTACTTTTTAAAGTCAAAATAGTGGTATTATTTATGCGCTGTGAAAGATTTGGGTGATATTAATGTAAAAGCCAAGTTTAGGTGA
>JXCR01142356.1:151930-162879 GCA_002079205.1 Phalaenopsis hybrid cultivar | reverse complement strand
ATATATATATATATATATATATATATATATATATATATATATATATATATATATATATATATATATATATATATATATATATATATATATATATATATTACTTTTAAAAACGAAATGGATAAAAACCCAAATATCAATTTCACATGTGTATTTAGACCACATGATGAGAGCCCGCACCACGGTAAGATCGAAACATTAACCTGAGGGGACTTACAGTGACCCTGTCACCAACAAGCCAAGACTTGTTATTATTATTATTATTATTATTATTAAATTCAAGATTATCATTACAGTAGAGAAAATTTTGAATTGTTAGGTTTGATAGATTTAAATTAATTTTTAATGTTAATCCAGATTTAAATCGCATATTGAATGGCGTTGTAATATCTTCGCGAGCNATATATATATATATATATATATCTGTGTGTGTGTGTGTGTGTGTGTGTGTGTGTGTGTGTGTAAATTAAATGCCCTTCCGAAGCGGCGAAGGGATTTCCATTTCGGCTGCCGACAGCTTTCAACAGGCAACTCCTCCAAAGAAAAAAGTACCGACAACTCTTTCTCAAAGCAAATTCTTTGTAGCCACTTCTTAGAAATGTAGGAAGAAGAAATCTCTCACTTCTCTTCCTCTCCAACACTTCTTAGAGAAGAATTAACACTTAAACTCACCATAAAAACTCAAAACTATAAAAACAATAACTAACTAATGGTGTGGAATGTAGGTGTGTGAAGAGGAAAGCTGAAATGAGTGGAAGAATTCAAAATGGTGTGAAGGGGGGGTGGGGCAATTTTCTAATCAAATTTTGGGCCTAAATAGAGCTTATGTCGGTTTGCCAAAAGGCGCATCCAAAAACTCTTCAAAAAGCGTCCAAATTTGATGAATATTCTAGAAATAGGGTCTGCACCGACACTGGCGCCATCAGCGCTAGAGGCCATCTAATTAATTTTTCTTCTCTGTCAAACGGTGTCATCGACGCTGAACAATTTTTTAACTTCTCTATTTTGACTCGAAATTTCATCCTTTTTGCTTCTTTTTTTCTCCAAGTCCTAAAAATCAACAACCTGCAATAAAACATAAAAAATATCTTCCATTAAAGTGCAATATGACCAAATATGAGTATAAGATATGATTTTAAAATAGCTTATATTTTTGGTGTATCAGCTAACATCTCGTATCAAAACCTAGTCCTCTAATTTTACACCCTTCAGTTTATTTTCCTATTTATTTGCACTCAATCATATGAACTACATTCTCATCCATATAATCTCATGTGATTCTTACCATTAGTTGACTAAGACAATAACCATCTCAGATCTTACATGTTCTCACAACGTATATTAACATCTTAATTGACTAAATCATGAAGTAAATGAAGTAAAAGGTTTAAAATCATTACAACTCATTCCAACATTAAAGATTAATAGTTCACCCAACTTCCATCCAATACTTAAACAATTATCATTTTAAGAAAAAAGATAAAGAAAACTACTCATAATTCATGGAGAAAACACAACCACACTTAAGTTTGAAAGTAGAAATCATGCAAAAAAACAATAAGTCTAAATTAAAACCAAATGTAGCCACAAAGATAAAAACTTATCTCAAATCCTCTCCACCAAACACTTTAAGTTCCTTTGAATCTCTTCCTTCTCCTGCAATACAAAAAAAAACTCAAAATAAAAAGAAAATGGGGCGGTGAAATAATCAAGAAGTGGCGTCTATGAGTCTCTCAAAAAAGAGAGAAGAGAAAGAGAGTTTAATCCACTTCAAGTCCTTTCTATAGTTTTTCAAAATGTGCCTTGCTGTCTCTTCAAAATGTGTCCACATTCAATGAATCTTCCAAGAGTTGCCTCCTTTCAAAAGTTGATTGAATTTAGTTTTGAGTCAATTAACTATTTCCCTTGTTTTCACCAAGGGTTGCTTCAAACACCTCTTCAAAATTCATTGAATCATCAAGTAACTACTTATGACACTTAAGTGTGAGGTACTTGGCGCTTAGGCACGCCTATCTTGGTTTAACTGGCGCGTCAGCACCAGTTTTGGATGCTTAGGCACCATAGTTCTTTTTCACACCTTCTTCATTTTTACTCTAAATTTGATTCTTTTTCACTTCTTTCATCATTTTTCATTCATTTGATTGTACCTGAAAGAAAAACGCACAAATACCTTCTATTAAAGCTCAATATCTCAAAATTAGGTATAAAAATGTGTACATAAAGACTATATATTATAGGTGTATCAGTGTCTATGCTCAAACCTTTGACTTTTAGTGAATTTAAGATCAAGATTTATTGAAAGAGAACTCTATTGTGGATTTTGATGTTGGTCCTTGTTCACAATGTGAACATGGAAATGATTTAATTTTAAAGATTCTTTAATAAAGTTTTCGATTTTAGGATTCATTTTAATAAGGTGTTAGTAAAGGAAAAATGCCAAATTTGAAAGATAAAGTCTAAAGACACCAAAACTAAGGTGCAGAACCACCCACAATGAGGTTTGACAAGAAAAATTGTACAACCTACTCATTAAGCATGGTTTGACTAGCTGGAGTTAAGGATGTTTGGTGGACAATAAGCTCAAGCTGAGCTAACTAAACTAGAGAGAGACTCTTAAAGACACTTGGAGGAACTCATAAGTGTAGAAGGAAAGTGGCTAAGGGCTAGGAGGGGTACCAAAAGGGAGGTCAACAAATGAGCTCTTAATATGTGTTGTGAATCTTGTAATTACAACTTACATAATGATTTAGATTGAAATAGTCATCTAAGTCTATTCATAATTGAATTTAAATTTAAAATTTAAATTTTAAGATTAGATTTTAAATTTGATTTGAGAGATTTTAAGTTGGCTTAAATTTTAATTAGATTAAATTGTAGATTTATAAATTAGGATTTTAATTTGAATTAAAGATTTGATACTTTTGAGCTTTTGAGTTTATATTAATAGAATATATGAAAAACTCAGACTAAAGATCTAGACAAATTTTGCTTAAAAGAATTTGATTTAGATTTGAAATTTTCATGGGAGTGAAGTGATCCTAAGACTAAAATCTGATGATACTCATCGATCTCAAGCTTATAAGTAGCCAAGGCAAAAAATTTTGTCTTAAGAGCTTACCTTGATGCAAGAGAGGCCCATAAAACTCCAAATGTTGTGACATGTATTATCTCTATTTTTAACCAACTAAAAAGAGTATTGTTTGACTTTGGGGCTTCATATTAATTCATATCTACAAATTTATATCTACTACTTTAGTTTGATCATTATAGTCACATTTATCAATTACTTTTCCATCCAACTCTTTCATTATAGTTAAGTGTTATGATGATTGTAACTTTTTCATCAATGATATCATGAAATTGAATTAACCAAAATATCAACCACCAACATTAAAATTAAAAAAAGTAAACATCCAAAATAAAATTAATACCTCAACTTCCCCACCTTCCACAAGCTTAGAATTCCACTGAATCCCTTTAATTTCTCAAAGTCCCGAAAGGAACATTTTTGAGTTCACCACAAAACTCACAAAAACTCCCAATTAACCATCCTATTTGCTTTCTCAAGGACTAAAATTAACACCCCATCAAAATCTCTCAGTTGTGAGCCCTCCAACCCACCTCTAAACCAAATCAAGACACTCTCTGATCAAATTCCTACACATTCTTAATTTCAAAAAAATGGGACACTTGGAGAACCCTGTTGCACTCACAAAAGGAACCTACCGTCTCTAGTACAACTAGAATAAACATTAGTGTAATGAAAATTAACTAAAAAAAGAAAACTTTAGTATGAACGAATTGCTATTGAACATAAAGAACCTCTACCTTCAATCAATGTTTTGAGCAAATCAAAATTTTATTGTTAGTATCAACTAAAATAAAATTAAAGCTAAGCTCTTTTGAAATCCTATGAAGTTTAAAACCGTTAACTATAGAGAATAATTAAAAAAAACATTATTGTGAATATGATAAATATTCTTATTTGTATTTATAACAATACAGAAGTTAAAACCTCTAATGTTCCAATAAAAAAATGTAAACATATATAAAAGGAAGTGAAAACTAATTAAATTTTGGCTCTAACAGCCTTAAGTGGATGGCTTTTATTTTTTGGTAATAGTTTTGAAACCATTATCATCATCTATTAAATTAGCTTCTTGAGAAGGGGGCTTATCAGCATTTGGTAGAATATATGAACAAATATTACCAATCTCACCCACTTCAAAATTTTTTTTACAATTAATGAATGTCTAGATACCATCATTATGATTATTTTTTTCTAGGACACTTTTGATCTAAATAAATGGATTAAAATAAGAATTCATAGAACTAGAAGTTTTAGAAGCAAGTTAATTAAATTGCATGAAGTATTAAAGTAGAAGAAAAAAAACAAAAATAATATATGTAAGGACATTAGCATGATTGATAAGCATTTGAGGGGCCTCCCTAAGAATGGGATTATCTTGACTGATCATCATCCCTTTTTGTTGAGCAATCTCAATATGTGATTAGGATAATTATGATGATTAGTCAGGATAAATATAAACTTAGCCATAAATTTAATTTTTTATTTTGATTATTTTGAGGCTTATGTTTATATTTAGGATTAAATTTCTTTTAATAAGATTATGGTTTAATGTAGATAATTAAGTTTATATTAACTTAAAAGTTTAATTTTATTTTAAATAAACTTTGAGCCTATTTTACTTTGATTCAAGCTTTGTTTAAGTTTAGATTTAGAATTGACAAAATTAAGTTTAATTTTAAATGAAATTAAATTTTAACTTGACTTATTTGATTTCAATTTTAAATTAAGTCAAGTCAAACCGTATGAACCACATAATGGGCTAGCCAAGCCACAGCGAAATCATGCTATTCTAAGTTCTAAAGTGACCTGATCACTAGACTACTAGCTTTATAGGGTAAATTAGAAGCCTAATGAAGTTCATTTAGCATTACATAGTCAAGGAATAAACTACCCAAGAAAAGTCTAAACTAGCTACACTAGAGCCAATAAGGCTGAGCTAAGGCAACTCAAGCTGAGATAACTAAACTCGAGTGAGACTCTTAAAGACACTAGGAGGAACTCATAAGTGTAAAAGGAAAATGGATAAGGGCTAGGAGGGGTATGTTGACCAAAATTGAGGTCAACAAATGGGCTCTTAATATGTTCTGAATCTTGCAATTACAACATACATAATGATTTAGATTGAAATAGTCATCTAAGTCTAGACATAATTGAATTTAGATTTAAAATTTAAATTTTGATATTAGATTTTAAATTTGATTTGAGAGATTTTAATTTTGTTTAAATTTTAATCATATTAAATTGTAGATTTATAAATTAGGTAAAAAAATGTGTACATAAAGACTATATATTTTAGGTATATCAATGTCTATGCTCAAATCTTTGACTTTTAGTGAATTTAAGATCAAGAATTATTGAAAGAGAACTCCATTATGGATTTTAATGTCGATCCCTATCCACAATGTGAACATGGAAATGCTTTAATTTTAAAGATTCTTAGTCTAGCCAGCTTTTATTAAAGATTTGATGAGGATTTTTCTAATTTTACTACACCTTTAAAACGTTTGACTCAAAAATTTATTAAGTTTGAATTGTTTGATGCTTGCAAGCAAGGTTTTTAGAAGATCAAGAATTGTTTGGTGATAGACCCTATTCTAAAAATTCCTCTAGCATAGATAGAGTTCATATTTGCTATGATGAGTAACATCAAAGATTGAGTTGTGTTCTAATGCAACATTGTAAGGCTATAGCTTATTCTTCTAGACACATTAAGGTGCTAGAAAAAAAATAATAAAAAAAAATACTATCATACTCTAGATCTGGAGCTAGCCTCAATCATTGTTACACTAAAGATTTTAAAAACATTACATTTATGACATTCGATGTAATGTCTTCATCAAACAAAAGAGTCAAGAATGTTTTTAATTGGAAAAAGCTAAATTTAAGGAAGACACAATATCTTCAGTTGATGAAGGATTATTGTCTACAAATTCAATATCACTTATATAAACCTAATGTGGTTGAAGATTCTTTGAGCAAAAAATCTTTAATGAATACAAATTGGATGATCTCTCAAAAGCAATTTGAACTTGAGAAAGTATCAAAAAGTGCCAGTATACATCATATGTAAAGCTAGATATAATAATATATTTAGTTCATGTGACTCAGATGGAGGATGCAAGCCTACTACTACAACTTAATGATCATGCTTAGAATGGGTTGAAATGTGAATTTACTATCAATCAAATTGACATGTTGAGTTTTAAAGGTCGTAAATGTATTCTAAATAAATATTGACTTTGTAAGGAAATACTTTGAGAAGGGCACTCCTCATTGTATTATGTTCACCTAGGAATCACAGGTGAATCAGAATCTCAATAAATTATTTTGGTGGTAAGGTTGAAGACCAACAAGGCCAAGTTTGTAGCCAAGCATGAAATATCACATAGTTAAAAACATACAGTGAAGTCATGGTAGTTTGTTGTAGCCCATTCCCATTCCAAATTGAAAAGGGAGAAGATTGCAGAATATTTTATAATAGGAATGCCTAGATCAAAGGAAGGACATGCCTATATTTGGGTTATGGTTCATAAACTCACAAAGCAGCTCATCCTACCAATCAAGTAAATTTTTTCAAGTAATTTCTAGGAGAAGAACGGTTCAGCAGGGGAAGACATGTTTTGGTGTTGAAGATGGTTATGCTGCCCACCGCGCTAGCTCCAAGCTCCTTGTCATGACGAGTTCAAGTTTTCTAGGGTGTCCAGTTATGATGTCAAATCAAACGGCCCTATGGTTGTAGTCCTCTAAATGTCCTATATAAAAGAAGGCATGCTTAAATTCATATAATATAAAATGTGCAATACATGACAAAAAGTAGGATGCATGTAGAATAGTAGCAGGTAGGAAACATGAATGGTATAACATACTGTACAGAAAGAACAGTAGCAAGTAGAAATTGGACAAGTATAACATACTGTATAGGAAAAATAGTAGCAGGTAAAAATAGGAATAGTATAACATGCTATACAAGAAGAACAGTAGCAGATGGAAACACAAACAGTATAACATGCTGTACAAAAAGAACAGTAACAGGTAGAAATAGGAAAATGAAGTATTGTAAAATGTAAAGCAAACATGTACGCTCGTGAGATCCGCTGTTCCTTAAGTATAACAAGTCTAAATGCATCACAAAAAGCAAAGTCTGGAAGAAACGTCGTCCAGGAAATTCGAAGAAGAGTGTAATAACGACTCATGACAGAAAACTCGAGAAATTCAACGAGAAAAGACTCAAGTAAAAGAGAAGAAAAAGAATCCTAAAAAAAATCTTGGAGAAATCCTGAAAGAAAGGAAAAGTAACACGAGTGCCCTGTCTCAAAGCTTCGATAAAACAAAATAAAAAAAAGTTCAGGTGAGGGGGACCACAAGCACTCGTATGGGGCTAGGATCAGATATATATTTATACCCAAGGGTCCACGAAGGCCACTCGGTCACCCGAATGTATAGAACCTGCCACTCAACTAGAAGTGCGTCTTGAACCTCACTTAGAGGGCTATTTCCCAGCCTAAATAGGTATTCGTCAGGTGGAGAACCAGCTTTAAACTATGTTTTATGTTTTAATCATGCATACAAATTTTAAACATGCAAAGAAGAGTTATCAATTTTTGTTTCGTAGAAAAGTATGTTTTTGCTTAAAAAGGGTTTATCAAAACTTATATTATATATTTTTTTAGAAATTTTTTGTCCACGAGTCGATTACACTGTCGGGCATGGGACTACCAACAACCTGAGGAAGTTCAAGCCAACTCCCGCTAGACTTATGTCGGTGAAGGGTACCATTATCCTATTATTCATCAAATACCTGGATCTTGATGTTATAGGATAGGGCATCTTTCTGCTCTATCTTCAGTGTGCCTTTATCATCACCACCATACGCCCCAAAACAACTACTTGCGACCTTACTTAATGGTTTCACGTATAACAAAAGGCTATATGTGGAAACTTATGTATCGAACATAAACATCAAAAGAACGAACCAAGAAGCAAGGAAAGAAAAGAACAAAAATAGGGTGAGAGAGAGGAGGCACTGATCCATCTAAAATACGGAAAAGGAAAATGGATCAGTCCTTAAAGCTCATGACAAAAAGACTTGAAAAGGAAGACCCGAAGATCCTTGAATCAATCCGAGATGGATATCACTTTCTCACTTTTAGAATTGGACCAACCCGAGTGAAAATGACCTCCTAAAGCCGGTATCCAAACCCCAACGACATCTTTTATGAATTTAATTCATCCCAACTAAATGCCTTTCCAAAATAGGGTTTAAGATCTCCCAAACTTCAAAAGAAAATGATCCTGGGGAAACCGCCACTAATATTTCCAAACACATGCCAAAATGAAAATTCCCCCAACTTTCAAATTAATAAATAGTCTCGCGTATCGAATAAGCATAAAATTTTCCCATAAAATCTAAATAAATGCTCAGGGTCGGGGCCAATAGAGAAGAGAAAGCAACCATCAAGGCTCTCGGCTAAGACAAGGAACAGGGGCAAATGAGGCTCACGACTAAGGCAAAAGACAGGTGTCAAGAGCTATGACCAAAGGCAACCCAAGGGACAACGAGTGAGGCTCACGGCTAAGGCAACAAAGGACCTAGAAAAGAACCACCAATGGCTACTATGCTTCCCTGACAAACATAAGAGGATAACTAAAGTGATTATAATTTTAGGGATGACAAACTTGATTCATCAATAACATTCGAGCCATTCAAGCCTAGCAAGAAGGACCAAATCACACCAAACGACCTCCAATAGGCCTCACGGGTAAGGACCAAAAGGGGAGGCTGATTCAACCACATCACAAACCCATGGTTAGGAACCAAGCAAACATCAAATTGCGGCCTTATAAACTGCCAAACCAATCCATCAAAACCAGATAACATCTTTCGAATGGAGACAACACAACACTCCCAAAACAGGCTCTCGGGTAAGAGCCGAGACCAAACAAAATCAAAAGAAACTAAGCCATTTCACAAGTAGGAACTAAAGCCAGCGAAACCACCTCTCGGGTAGGGGCCAAAGGTAGGCAAAGCAAGCTACCAAAACTCTCAAGTAAAGACAAGTACACAAAATCAATCATGGGCTCTCGAGTAGGAGCTAAAACAAGCAAACCAAGCTCCCAAGTCAAGCAAAGACTGAGCCACAGCTAAGGTTCGAATTCGGGTTACAACAAACGAATAGAAAACATTTCCATACCCTCAGGACTTAAAAAAAAATTGGACTACCACATGTTTTACAAAAGAATAGCTATGGAGTTCTTCCAAATCAACATAAATTCCTTCACCATATGTATATTTAAGCCAAAACACCCATAGGATGCCAAAACCGAGCCCAGCAGGGGCCAAAACCGAGCCCAACAAGGACCAAAACCAAGTCCAGCAATATTAAAAACCAGGCTTCCATAAAAATTAAAGTTCTAACCATTTCAAGTCAAAACCGAGCCTCCAAACCAAGCCAAACTGAGCCAAGTGAAGGTTAAAAACCAAGCTGCAACTAAGACTTCCAATACTAAGCCACAATGAAAGTTAAAGAAATATCCTCATGCCTTTAAAACCTCTCAAAATAGAACTAGCACATGCTCGTAAAGTGAATATCTTGAAATACATGAAAGTAAAGTAAACTAGCATGCTGAATATCTCAAAATCAAAGAAAACAAACTACACTAGCATGCTGTACTATCTACTGAGCCAAGCAAGAGAGGCTCGACAGGGAGAAAAAAAACCTTAAGTAAGCAAGGCACTGAGGAAGGGGAGGGGAGAAGGAAATATATATCTTCTAGACTTTAAATGTCATTCCCATATAACGAATGTATAAATAATGAGTAAGAACATATTTAAGAATGAGGCAAGCAATAATCTCCCTATTCTAGCATGCTTGCAAGAGGAGTAAAATTGTTCTAAAGCCATGTTTTAATTATCCAAATCACTGCCAACATAAATATGATACGATAAACGGAAAACATGTCATATCTCCACCACTTTAAGCAAATATCCAAGTCTAATTCCTAACACATGCTTACATTTCCATTTCTAAATGCTTGAGTACCAAGTATTTCAAAGAAAATATAAGTGTAATATCATATAAGCATGTTGTAATATTCACTTAACCGAGCAAGAAGAGGCTCGACAGAGAGAAAAACCGCAAGTAAGCAAGGCACTGAGGAAGGGGAGGAGAAGAAGAGGTACCTTCTTTTTGCAAATGTAAACCACTGCAACACAAAAAATAACTTCAAAGAGATGCTCTCACAAAAAATCTCCCTCCTAAACTCCTCTCACAGCCAAAATCCTTACCTCTCCTCTCCTTAGAAAACTTTTCAACCACCACAAAACCCAAAAGAAAACTCTGTTTATAGGCAGAGAAGAGAGGGGAAAAGAAAGAAGATCACCCAACCCACACACGGTACTCGAATCGGGCCAAAAAAGAAAAGGTCGCATTCTCTGCTCACAGAAGGCAAAGCAATCGAAACATCCAAGACCAAGTGACGAGCTTAGTGGCAGCGAAGGAAGTATCAGGAAGAAGAGAAAGTTGCTATTCGAGTGTACCAGGGAGGAAGCTCCTCAGAGTCAAACTACCAAGAAAAGGAAAATCGCAGCTCGGGGAGGCTGACGCGGCTTCAGGAAGGAGGGCCGCAGGCAGGAGATGTCAAGCAAGGACGAACGAGAGGTCAACTTTCTCTCGCGTGGAGGAGGAGGAGCTCGGTTGGCTCGAGACCGAGAAAAGGAAAGGCCAGGCACGCGAACGAGAGGGGAAAGAGCAGAGGAGGCGGCCCCGGGTGCGTGACTTTAGGGATTTAGGGTCGGGCCCTAAAAGGAAACGAATGACTCACATTTTTATTATATTAACATATATATATATATATATATATA
>JXCR01142356.1:128256-140196 GCA_002079205.1 Phalaenopsis hybrid cultivar | reverse complement strand
TATATATATATATATATATAGCCCAAAGACAAATATATTAATACGGAAAAGATACAAAAATGTTGCATGAAATGGCCTAAAAAGCCTAACTTACAAAAAAACACAAAAAAAGATTTCTGGATAAAAAAGAGTTTCACCTTCTCTATTTAGAATATTACACTTTAATGAAAAGTATTTTGTGTTTCTGATTTCAGGTACACAAAATAATTGTCTGTAGTTGTCACATATATTGTCTGAAGTTTAAGTAAAGTTTTCCTAAGTCATAAAAAGATTTTTGGATAAAAAAGAGTTTCACCTTCTCTATGGGATCGATACTGAGATTTTAAAAGAAAATCATATATTACTTGAAATGATGCGTATACTCGCGTAGTACGCCTAGTGTGTAAATTATTAATCAAATTCTAAATTCTATGAGTTAGAATGAACCATAAAAAAGATTAGAAAATGAAAAGAACTTCATAATTTCCAAGAAATGGCGAACTCATCACATAATAACATTGATAATCAAACTGTTGCAAATGATCATCATGTACAATGACCTTTAAAGAACTATGCAAACCCTACAACAGAAATTCATTTGAGCATACAAAGTCTTGCTGTAGCGACTAACTCAGTTAAATTAAAACCTGTTATAATTCAAATGGTACAAAATAATCAGTTTAGGGGAACACCATCTGAAGAACCAAACTTATACCTTGCAGTTTTTAATGAACTGTGCACTACATTTAAGTACGACAACGTATCAAACGACACTGTTAGAATTAGACTCCTTAAGGGATAAAGCTAAGATGTGGTTAAATTCATTAACACCTAGATCTATCAGAAATTAAAAAGATTTAGCACAGAAATTCCTTCCTAAGTATTTTCCATCTTCAAAAACAGCTAAGCTTAGAAATGATAATACCTCTTTTACTCGATATAAATGTGAGTCAATATATGAAGCCTGGGAACCATTTAAAGAACTCCTTAGGAAGTGTCTACGTCATGTTGTGTCAGAATAGTTAATTATTCAAACATTTCATAATGGGTTAGTAGGATCCCTTAGATTTATTATTGACGCTGTTGTCTGTCAAAATCATTTGATAAAGCTTATGAATTAATATAAGAGGTGACTACTAACAACTTTTACTGACCCTCCGAAAAGTTAAATCCTAAGAAAGTAGTAAGTTTTCATGATAATGATGCAATTTCTATTTTGAAATCTCAAGTTGTTGCGATATCAATGAAGTTAGATCAATCTTGGAATGAACTTTTTTCAAACAACTCATGTGATTGAGGAAAATTCATTGAGATGATTGATTCTCAACCTTCATTTGAGACTTTAAATGCAATTAACCAAAAACTCAATAACCCATACTAACTATAAACCTTCTTACCCTCCTCACTTTACAATTAACCAACAAATTAAAGAGAAAAAATTCACTATAGAATAAGTGGTGTTACAGATGGGGAATAAATTACAAAGTCAAAGTGCTGCAATAAGAAATATTGAGAATCAACTAGAAGAAATTACTAACTCACTGAGCAATAGGTCTTTAGGAACACTTTCTAGTAACACAGAAGTTAATCCTAAAGATAAAAATAAAGAAGTTAACACAATCAAGTTGAGAAGTGGTAGAGAATTGGAGACTAATGTGCAAAAAGAAATTGAAGTTGAGAGGGAAAATGAAGAAACTGAAAAAATATGAAGAAAATGTTCCTTAAGTGATAGAAAAAGCTGCTTCTCCAACTAAGATCAATTTAGAAAGACCACCACTGTCATTTCCTCAGAAACTTAGATAGATGAAATTGGATCAACAATTTTCTATGTTTTTGGAGATATATAAAAAGCTAACAATTAACATTCCTTTTGCTAAAACACTGTACCAAATGCCAATCTATCTTAAATTTATGAAATAAATTTTAAATAAAAAAAAATTTTGGAGATCACGAGGCTGTTGCACTAAGTGAAGATTACAGTGCAATAATTCAGAAAAAACTTTCTCAAAAACTAAAACATCTTGGTAGCTTTACTAATCCATGTACGATAGAAGAGATTCTGTGGAATAACTCTATGTGATTTAAGAGCTAACATTAATCTCATGCTATTATCGATATTTAGAAGGTTAGACTTAGAGGATAATTCACTCACAATTGTAACCATGCAGTTAGCTGATCGATCAATTATATGTCCTAAGGGTTATAAAAGATGTACTAGTGAAGGTACAAAAATTTTTCTTCCCAGTGGATTTCATTGTTTTAGATATTGAGGAAGATAAAAAAATACCAATCATTTGAGGAAGACATTTCATTGCCACTGAACAAGCTATAATAAATGTGCAAAAAGTAGAGTTAATTAACAAGTTAATGGCCAGAAAGTTGCGCTTAATGTGTTAAAATCAATGAAGTATTCATCAAAAGAAAAAGATGATGAATGTTACAAGATGAAGACTCTTAATTATTTAATTGAAAACCATTTCAGAGAAAGTTGTGAAACTAAAACAAAACAACAAGAACTGGAAGATGAGAATGTGACTGATTTTCAATATAAATCAATTGAGATAAACACCTAGAATTCAAATTATATTCAGAAAAGTATTGAGATTTTAGACAATACTGAAAATAGTAAACATCTCATTCCGCCTATTGAAAAACCTCCTAAACTTGAGATGAAGGGTCTCCCAATGCATTTAAAGTAAGCTTTTCTAAGGGGCTCATGAACACTACCTATTATAATATTCTCAGACTTAACTGAAGATTAGGAACAATAATTAATAGAAACATTAAAAAATTATAACAAAGTCTTTGGATGGACATTAGCAGATATTAAAGATATCAGCCCTTCAACTTGTATACATAAAAATTTAATATAAATTATCATAAACCTAGGACAATTCCCAGAGGAGATTGAATCTCATAATGAAAGATGCTGTAAAGAAAAAAATTTTAAAGTGGTTGGATGCTAGAATTATTTATCCTATTTTTGTAGTGTTACGGTTAGTCTGATTCACTGTGTTCCTAAGAAAGAGAGAATGACTGTAGTTGTTAATGAACAGAATGAACTAATTCCAACAAGACAAGTCATTAGGTGGCGAATCTGTATTGATTAAAAAAAAATAAATCTTGTCAATAGGAAACATCACTTTCCTTTACCTTTTCTGGATCAAATGTTGGATAGACTAGCTGGACACCGATATTTCTGCTTTTTGGATGGATATTCTGGATACCACCAAATACTCATAGCTCCTAAAAATCAAGAGAAGAGAACATTCACAAGTCCTTACGGGACTTTTGCTTTTAAAAGAATATCTTTTGGTTTATACAATGCACATGCAACTTTTCAAAGGTGCATTATGTCCATTTTATGCGATCTAATGGAAAAAGGAATTGAAGTTTTCAAGGGAAGAAGCTCCCTCTCCCTCTCCCTCTCCCTCTCCCTCTCTCTTTCCTAGTACTTTCCGATTATAAGACCTTACGAATTCTAAATTCCGATTTATTTTACTCATCCTTGTCTAATCTGAAATTATATTAGTTTATTCTGTCTTGCCTGAATCTGAATTCTTATTATTTTTATTCTTCTTTCTTATTTTAAAAATTATCTAAAATAAGTCATAGTCCTCATTATAAATAGGGAGTGTTATGCTTAATGTTTCCTTTGGTTTTTGTTGTGTTGCTTTCGGTTTTCCTGTGTGAAAACCTTTTCCCATTTTGACGGATGTATTTGAGAAAACGGTGGTGCTTCGACTGTATCCTACTCCAAGTTGGTGATGTATCTTCCTCCTAAATCTTCCCTAACCCTTCTCCTTAGCCTTCGACCACTCCAATCCTTCCCCCACTTCCTCCCTCTAACTCGTCAGCCCCTCATTGCTCCAATAGACTGTCGCCCTCCTCCTAGCAGGTCACAGCCCCTCCTCCTAGCAGGTCGCATCCCCTCCTCCCTGTTCCATCAAGTTGCCATCCTCCCAACATGCTGCAGCCCCTCCTCTCTCCCTCCAACAGGCTGTCGTCCTTCTCCCCAGCAGGCTGCAGCCCCTCCATTCTGCATCCAGCAAACAGCCAGCAGGCCGCCTCTCCCTGCAGGCCACTGTGACCATCCCTGCCTCCTGCAGGCCTCTGTTCACTGCCCAACCGGATTTCAGCCACCGAAGACATTTACCACTTCCTCCCATTGCTGCTCAATACCTCCACGATCGCTACCTTGCTGCCCCACCTTTCTCCTCCTTCAACAACAGCAAGATATTGCCCCACGGCCTTCACCAAAACCACCTGGACCCTACTCTTCCACTCCGGAGCTCCTACTCATCAGGATCATTGTTATCATCATTATTGTGTCGTTTGTTTGCAGTTGTCTTGCATCTTTACTTTTTGTGGTTATTTTCTTTTATTTTTGAGTCTTCATTGTATACTCAATTAAGTTAGCAATATTCGTATTTCGAGTCGTGGTTTGGATTAACTCCTGTATCACTCTGAAACATGAATGAGCACATTATGATTAGGTAAGGTGACAAAAATTATAAAAAATATAGGACAACATAAGCCTCACAAACATAAAAGTTTTCAAGGTAAAAATCACATATTTAATTTTCCATTATTAAAAATTAATGACATACATATCCAAGAAATATTATCTTTAATCATTAATCACATGAACCATAATTTTTTATTGGAATGTTTTGATTAATGAAAAATTAATTGTGATCATAGTTAAAAAACTTTCACAACGCCAAACATTATAAAATGAGTCATCAATAATATTTGAAGGTATTTAGCTGCTTTGATTGGTTGGGAAAATATGGTTAAAAGTAGACTATTTAAATGGTCGTTTGTTCTTACTTTAAAAGAAAGGGCAAGTAAGAAAACAACTCTGCAGAAAAGCTTGAAGACATGATATCCACAACTACGATCTGAAAGGCACTTAGCCAGCCCCAAATAATTTCATTTAATCAATAATAATCCACTTACATTAACTCCTATTTTTATAAAATAGATACAAGAATAAAGCTAAACATTAAACGCAATCTAATCCTTTCCAATCAAAATAAACTTTAAATTTGAAGTTACCATAATTCAAAAGAAGATAACACCTAAAATAATAAATCAAAAGCGATTTGGCCATAAATATAAATGAGCCAAAAAAGGAATGAAAATGGAACCATTTCAAATCGATCCAGTCTGACTTCTAGTAATTTATTTCTGAGACTGGTGCTTTTGTGAACTATTTTGGACTGTCTAAGATACTGTACTGCATTAATTCGCAAAAATCATAAAAATTTCTTCGGGAGATTTAAGTTAGATGTAGTCAAATAAGAATTCAGGAGCTGGCTTGTGTATTTCCTCCTATGCCATCAAGCTATACAAGTTAAAAGAGGTCTGGAAGTATCACTTCATCTAACATGATGCTCACAACATAACTATAGGCTTATGGAGCTAGAATGGTTCAAAAATTGTTAAGAAAATCATTAATATATAAAAAACAATGAAGAATTCTTGAGGTTTGAATGCTTTTCAATAAACTAATATATTATCAATACCGACGATATGACTAAAGATCATCTTAAAATAAAAATCTAAAACATAAGTGCCATAGTTGATTTTTTTACTAATTCTGACTTAGACCACAGGGCCTTGCATACAATTTTCAAAACATATGCAAAGATAAATTCGCCTTCATTTTTTCTTATTATGACTATCATAAATATTTTAACTTAATGTAAATCATGTATAAAAATTTCCAGATCATCAAACTAGATGACAGTTATAGTTTTTCACTATCAATAACAGCATTAGCTAAGGCATATATTAGCTAAACGCCTAGCTGTGAGATGAAAAAGAAAAAAATTAAAGGTTCATTCTTCACAAATGAAAGAAGGATCAGTAATGATTATTTGATAGATCATCTCTATATAAAATATAGAAGCACAATAAAATGTTATATTTGAACAAATGAAATTTAGAAGCCCATAAGAAACATTATTAATGAATTTCACGTCACCAAAATAGATAAATAACTTTTAAATTGGCAACAATGAAGAGTTCAGAGCAAGCAGTACATAGAAATTTCACCATTTAGTTTATGAAGAGTTTATGATTAAGTTTCAATTTTCCTACAAGCACATGCCCTTGTTGTTAATTGTCCTTCATGATCACAGCAGAAAACTCTTAATTAAAGATGATTATTAGAAGCATAATTCTGGGGCAATTATAATCCAAAAAAAAGAACAATTGGCCACCATTTGCTTCGTGCAAGGGGCTATGGAGGAAATGAAACTCGATTAAAATCACATGATTCTAACATAAGTCATTATAAACCTTGATTTACTTAACCAAAATAGGTAACTGACCAAACATAACAAAAAGATTCCTTTCAGCATCTATAGAGTAATACACAGTTTTGGATAAATCAAGTACATTAAGTGCACATCAAAATATACCAAATTTTTTGCATCACTTAAAATCTAACATAACTATTTTTATAAAATATACCTAATTTTTTGCATCCCTTAGGAATGAATTAAATTAAAATCTGTGCAAGTACAAAGAGACATTCTTAGGATAAGAAAATACAATAAAGGCATATATATGATTATAAAAGAATTTGACTGAAACATGTGAAAGTTAGAGTATGTTTATTATTGCTTACTGCTTTTATAAAACTTTTTAAATATATTGCCTGCAATAAACAAAATCAAGCTTATTTATTCACTTGTATTAATCATTAACTAGCATGCAAATTAATACGTTTCTGTTTATTGAATCTTATTTAGACACTTATTGTTTAACTAAGCTTATAATTTACTCTATTATGTTAATTTTCAGAAAAAGAGTATGGAATAGTAGGACAATTAATCAAATGATCTGACTTTGTATAGCTTCTAATTTGTAAGATTTTGGAGAGTTTGAAGACTTTTTGGAGTATGTACATTTGATATTTTGGTGCTTAGTAACTGTGTATATAATTAGTGAATTAATAATGCACGGTTTTCTGCAAGTTTGAACATGAATGAATATAAAACTAATCGGATAGTATTAGTTTGTAACAGTTTAGTGTGACCAATCCTCCACCCCCTTATTCCTGATTTGTGCAAGTCAAGACTAATATTGGTGGGAATTCTGTCTCATCGAATCGCCCATTTTTGATGCATTGTTGTTTGACACAAAGGGAGGTCAACCGGGGAGTAATTGTTTCATTTAAGGAAACTTTAAAAGTCAGAGGTGGATGCTTGCCTGATAAAAAAATTTTAAAATAAAAGTTCATTTTAGAATGTCCTATAAAGCTTATACAAATGCGAAACAAAATATGTTATTAAATCCTGAACTCCTAGGCTTTTTATACCCATGGAAAAAGTAACTAAAATTATCAAAATCGAAAATTTATTTCCTTAAATATACCCTTAAAAAGACCACTATTCTACTTTAACAAAAAAAATATGTTAGATATTTAATGCACTATCAAGTATGGTTTCAGAAGGAAAACTATGAGATGGAATATCTACAGATGCATGATACTGTACATGGTATGCAAACACCAAAGATTCTAAAGGGAGATGACCTTACCTTGAGAAGAAAAGCCTTAAGAGCCGGGCTATCCTCTAATGAAACAAATCCAAGGACATGTAAGGTGGTCAGACTCAGCTGAAAAACAAGTTACACAAATAAATAAATTAATAAGAAAATTTTTCATGTATAAAAACAAATACATCAGGTACAACTGCTGGATGGGATACAAACTCAAACAAAACCCCAAGAGAAGGAGTTACTATTTGTGGACATGGTAATAGATGAGAAAACCACTCGAGCAATAATGGATATGGTTGCTTCTCACAACTTCATCTATGCCGAAAAAGCAAAAAGGTTGTGTTTGTGAATGACTTAAGGAGAAGGTTCCATCAAGGAAGTTAATTCAGCAGTAAGGTCAATCCATGGAATAGCCAGAGAAGTAAAGACCAGCATTGGAGGGTGGTCTGGTACCTTAGACTTCTCTGTCATTCCAATGGATGATTTTAAAGTTGTTCTAGGGATAAACTTCTTCGATCAAGCAAGAGAGTTCCCAATACCCTTCGCCAATAACGCGTGCATCATGGAAGGGAATCAAGCTTGCTTAGCACCAACAACAAGTGTTGGAGAAGAAGAAGAGGAGATATGAATAAGTGTTAATGTCGCATGGGTGACCTTAGACAAGTTAGTCTGTGACACACAGTTGTCTTATTCCTCTCCTGCCCAAAATTGCTGTCGAAAGCATGCCCTTCTCCCTCATGTTTTTCTCTTTTAACTGCAACCAAGTTATAGTGGTTGTAATAAACAGTAAAAAGTAAATCAATAAATAATAATGAAAATAATAATAATATTTTTACCTCCTTGCAACACCTGCGAAGCGGGGTGCATTCTATGAATAATAGCACCGCTTAAGGGAATTTAATACGAGGATTTTCTCGTATCCTCTCTTTCGAAACCGACCATACAAGAAAGAAAGGTAGAGAAAGTGAGAAAGGAGGAGAAGTAGTCGTCACCTAGCCGATCTTGTGGAGAAAGAGTAATGCATAGAAGGAATGGAAAAGAAGAAGACAGAAGAAATCGAGGAAGAGGAAGAAGAAGCGACAGAGGGTGGAAGAAGAAGGAGAAGCCCGATGGACAACCTTGAGGTAGGAGGAGGAGGTCGTGCTGCATTTTTTTTGCACTTGAGGGCTCGAACAGCCCTACTCGAGTGAAGAAGAAAAGGATGGAGAAGCATTTGTGCGCTAGATCTTCAACGGAGAGGACGAGAAGTGTGAGTCATTTCCTACATCTCGTGCGGCATGCAGGCTTCCACCGAGAGCTTAGGGAGAAAGAAGAAGTTGCATGAGCCTTCTGAGTGTGTGAAATGATCAACCAAACCCACATATGTTCAATTCAAAAGCTTTAAAACAACGCAAAGATTAATAAGCTAAATGAAATAAAATTATTTAAGTTAGTAATTGTAATAAAATTTGAGCAAAATGTATATTAAATTGATTTCAATTTTTTTAATAATTGTTTAGGGCAAATTGAGGAGAAGAATGTTGAAATCAGAAAAAACAAAAAAAAAGAGATTTCGGGTATAAAAATTGATTTCAATTGTTTGTTCTTGTCCAAATTGATTAATGTTAAAAATGAGCTAAATCATCTCAAATCCAAAACATATTTGGAATTAAATTATTATTAACTTGACGTATGCAAAATTAAATTTTAGAAGCTTTAATATAAAATATAAAATGGATATTGCTACATTTATGTGTATACATGTTTATATAATACATATATATGTATAAATGTTTATATATAAAAATAAATAGCTAAATAAACAAATAGATCATTAAAATAATGGTAGAAAATCAAGAATTAATCGAAGAAAACATTAACCAGAACAAAAAGCCGATTACATGTAAATTTTTATTATTGAGTGCACCCAAAAGCTTAGACTATTTGAGAAAAGAACCAGCGAACTTCAGTCGACATTGTTGAGGTGGATAAATGTGATTTATATTATAATAGTTTTATTTATTTAATATTTCCCAACTTTTATTTTACATGCAAAAGTAAATTTTCTTTTAAATGTTAAATGAAAGAAAAATGAATAAATATGATATATACATGCATATGAGAGTCACTCCTAGATGATACTAGTTGGAACATGCAAAGTACACGTCCTTGAAAATGAAAATGAAAACGAAAACGAAAATAGAAATGGTGAAACGTAAATTTTTTAAAATTATCAGCACGCGAAGCTTCCCTATATAATGATAGCTCGTGTCGCTTCCCATCTTCGCGAGAATTCGTAATCCACGCTCCGCTTCCACTCTGGTTCTGCATTCGTGATGCTTCACGAGGGATTTTGGCCCTGCAAAATCAAGGTGCTTGTGTTTGGGTATTGTTTTAGTACCTGCATTAGTGCGCTGATAGCGCCATGTGTTAGGGGAGCCGTTAGCGCTAGCGTCAGTATGTCGCATATAATGTAAGAGGCACAAGTTAGACTAGAGTCTTCTTAATAAATATTAGTAAAACGAACTAAAAATATATAATAAATTATTTTTGTGCCCAAAACTCCAAAAAACAAACTAATGAATCAAGAAAGAGTTACATAAATGATCAAACACAAAGAATTTATCTCAAATTAGACAAATAAATGTCAAAATGATTTCTAAAATTGGTGAAATTACAAAAAAATGAATTAGTTTATGAATGTACTAATTTAAATAAAAACTTTATTTAACACCAAATAAATCTAACTATATTGAAAATTATCATATAAATATTTCTCGGAATATGATAAATTTATTTTGTATTATTATGTTGATATTCCTTATAATGAGATTCTAATTTACTTAGAAGTTTATAATAACTCCTCTTATTTTATAATTTAACATGATGATATTAACATAGTATTTCTTACTTTGAATAATTTATTACTTCTTTATGTTAAGATGTTAACATGTTATTTTTTAATGCACTAATAAGTTTGAATGTTAATATTTTAAAGTTTCTCGTAATATGAAGTTAGATCAATATATTTACATCATAAAATTTGTTGATTTTGAGGCTTATGCTTCAAAACATATTGATGTTAAGCCTTATCTGATGAAAGAAAAATGCCTCAACAACCAATTACATAATTTTAAACATTGTAAGAATGCATTCCAATAGAGATTTGCAAGAAGATGTATAAATGGACTTTTCATCAATATTTGAAGAAAATTTAGAAAAATGAAAGAGTAATTATGTGGATTAAAATAGTCTCTAAGGGAATGGTTTGAACAGTTCGGAGTTCTTAGTAAACATGATTTTTAATAAAATCAATTTGACCGCACCTTATGCTTCAAGTAAAATAACTTATTGTTTATGTAAAAGACAACCATTACAGGAAATGAAATTTGAGATAAATCACATGACAAAAATGCTTGAGGGTGGATTTGATATCAAAAAACCCAGGAAGATTCAAGTAACTTTTTGGGTTGGAGTTTGCCAAATCCAAGGAGGGGATTTTTATCAACCAACACAAAAATATTCTGAATTTGATGAAGGAAATCGAATTGACTATAGTTGTAGTCCTACAAAAAAAACTTCACTTGATCCAAATGTAAAGTCTTAAACAACAACTGCAAATGAGATAGTAAATCATAAATACCAAATATTAGGTGGAATATACATTGCACTTACAAAACTGGATATAGTGCATTTTCTATGAGTGCCATGAGTTTGTTCATGTATTTACCAAGACCTATTCACTATACAGATAGAGATTTGCAAGTGAGACTGATGATTAAGAATTTGGGATCTACCCCTGTTTATCAGTCCTTAAGAGGCCAAATTATCCATTTACTTATTTCAATTCCTTCTATTAGGAAGATTTAGTGACGCGGGAGTAGGCTTTTTCCCTCAGCGGGACATTGGAGCGGGTTTTCTCCTGTGGCGAGATGCGGGAGCGAGAAATGTCGCAAGAAGAACATGGAAACGAAGCCTCCCGCAGCAAAACGAATGGACTGATGAAGGCCGCTCCAGGGGAATCCTAAGCCAAGCGGCCCGGGTAAGAATCCTGATGGAGCAAGCAGCCTCCCACGCCTTGTCCCTTGTCCTTTTTGCTTCTTCTCCTTAGGGAAAGATTTTAATGGCTATTCTGGAGTATTCCCACCCCTTCCTAAGAGTTTCATTTTCATCTTCTTTACTTTCTCCTCTTCTTGCCTTTCTCGTTTCCTGCCTAACTAGAGCTATATGTATGCTGGTTTGCTAAGAGTCTAGGTAGCTTTTGTTCTGTGTTGATTTCATATTCCTGTGTGGAGTCTCTTTTCCCCACTGTAGGTTGTATTCGAGTAGGTGGTAGTGCTCCGACTGTATTCTACTCCGAGGTGGTGATTGTTCTTCCTCTTTTATCTTGTCGACTTCTTCTACTCCACTTCCCTTAGCCGCCGACACCCCCATAGTCCCCCCCCCCCGCACTGTCAGCCCCCTTTC